>JBBPBX010030884.1:15468-34893 GCA_038048925.1 Garcialebias charrua
ATATATATATAGCCTATATATATATGTACAGTACATGTATAGTGTTTTTTTTAATATAAATTAAAAGGGTTCTTTTTTATTCTTTTAGAGTACAAATCGACTCCAAATGGCAAAAAATGTTTCAGTTGTGAAGGACAAAATTGCACAAGAACCCTTAATTGTGAAAGGAATGAGGATCACTGCATCAAAGTAATTACAGGTAAGTGACCTCTTTCTTCCTTTGTGATCCACATTTTTATTATTAGGAGACTAAAATACCAAACATTACATGTATAAATTTGTTTTTGTTTTCCCAGTGAGCGCAAAAGGAACAAGTCATACGTTGAAGGGCTGCGCCTCTGCACAGGCATGCTCGAATGAAACAGTTGGAATACCATATTTGTTAGAACTCAGCTGCTGCCAAGGCAACTACTGTAAGGACCGACTGAACCCAGAGTGGTACGAGACCAGAACAGAGGCACAACTCAGAGTAACAATTATTTACAGTGTTTATTATGTACAGGTGATAAAAAGGGACACTTGGGGTCTTGGGAGTGCCTGGAAGAGAGAACAGGGTCAGGGTCCTACTGGTGGGATAGGTGGATCAAACTGATGCTCTGTTTGGTTTCTTACAGGGGATGTTGGGTCGGTGGGTTGGCAGCGAGTGGCAACAAGGCAGGAACTGGCAGACAAAGGCAGACGAAAACAGGATCCAGGGTTCACAAAACTGTGGACACAAAATCACAAGGTGAGCACTCTTATCAGACTGATACTTTCTGGCTGAAGTCATAAATACCGATTGAGGCACAATGCTCCAGCATTGGATCTCACTGGACTGCAGCCTTAAGTAGTGGAGCTCCTCGTTAGATGATGGACCGTCAGCTGGCGTCAATCAGCGGCCATCTTGGAGAGGGCGGCAGGGCTGCAGACAGTGGGATTCCGACAGTACCCCCCCCTCAAGAACCGCCTCCGGGCGGTCCGCAGCGCTTCTCCGGGTGAGCGGTGAAGAAGGCGGTGATGAGGCTGGGATCCAAGATGAACGAGCGGGGTATCCAAGACCGCTCCTCGGGGCCATAACCCTCCCAATCCACCAGGTATTGAAATCCCCGACCACGGCGACGAACGTCCAAAATGGCCCGGACAGTGAAGGCCGGGTGGTTGTCGATCAGCCGGGCAGGAGGCGGAAGGTCGGAGAGAGGGCACAGAGGGCTCTCGGAGACTGGCTTGACCTGAGAGACGTGGAAAGTGGGGTGAATCCGCATAGACGAGGGAAGTCGAAGGCGCACCGCAGAACGGTTGATGATCCTCGTGATCGGGAAAGGACCGATGAAACGAGGAGCCAATTTCCTCGTAGTGCCCCTGATAGGAATGTCCCTAGTGGAGAGCCAGACTTTCTGACCCACCTTGTACACAGGGGCCGTAGAGCGACGGCGGTCAGCAAACACCTTATTTTGAGCAGCAGTACGTGAGAGGGCTGCCTTCGTCTCCCGCCAGACCCGCCGGCAACGACGGAAATGGTGCAGGACAGATGGAACCAGAACGTTGATCTCCTGACTTGGGAACAAAGGGGGAAGGTATCCAAGGGAAGCCTCGAACGGGGACATACCTATGGCAGAGGATTTGTGTGCATTGTGGGCATACTCAACCCAACTCAGATGTTTGCTCCAAGACGAGGGGTTGCGTTCGGCGACGCACCGGAGGGCGGTCTCAAGTTCCTGGTTACACCGCTCGGCCTGACCATTTGATTGAGGGTGGTAACCCGAAGTGAGGCTCGTTGTAGCCCCCAGAGTGGTGCAAAAGCTCTTCCAGACCTGCGAGATAAACTGAGGCCCCCGATCTGACACAATATCAGAGGGGATTCCGTGAATGCGGAACACATGTGTGACAAGGAGGTTAGCCGTCTCAGAAGCAGAGGGAAGTTTTGGTAGGGGAATGAAATGAGCAGCTTTCGAAAAACGGTCAATGATGGTGAAGATGACAGTATTACCTTCGGAAGGTGGCAGACCCGTGACGAAGTCAACGGCGATATGAGACCAAGGACGGCCGGGCGTGGGCAAGGGTTGCAGGAGACCGGCAGGGGGCTGATTGCCGGTCTTATTCCTAGCACAGGTCGGACAGGCTGAAACATAGGACTTGACATCTTGGGTGAGCGTGGGCCACCAGAAATGAGTCTTGACCAAAGAGAGCATACGGGAGGTGCCAGGATGACAGGACAGTTTGTGTGAATGGAGCCAGTCCAATACCTTACTCCTCATATTAGAAGGAACGAAAAGTTTGCCAGGAGGACCCGTGCCAGGGTCAGGTTCATCCTTCTGGGCGTCCATAACGTCCTTCTCGATGGGCCAGGTGAGAACTCCCACGACAGAGACAGGTGGTATTATGGTCTCCTCAATGTCCGGAGAATCTGGGGAAGAAAACTGACGGGAGAGAGCATCCGGTTTAATATTTTTTGAGCCAGGTCTAAAAGTCAAAACGAAGTTAAACCGGTTAAAGAAAAGGGACCATCGTGCTTGTCTGGGGGTCAATCTCTTTGCCTCTCTCAGGTATGTGAGGTTTTTGTGGTCTGTCCATATCAAAAAAGGGATAGGAGTACCTTCTAACCAATGGCGCCATTCCTCTAATGCCAGTTTCACTGCCAATAACTCGCGGTTGCCAACATCATAGTTTCTCTCTGCCTGTGATAATCGTCGTGAGAAAAAGGCACAAGGGTGGACTTTGTTATCTTTGGGAGAACGTTGAGACAAAACGGCACCCACCCCAGAGTCTGAGGCATCCACTTCCAAGATGAATTGATGGCTAGGGTCGGGATGGCATAAAACAGGTGTAGAAGCAAATAGTTTCTTAAGTCTGTTGAAGGCTGCATCTGCATCGGGAGTCCACTTGAAGGTCTGGTTTATGGAGGTAAGTTGAGAGAGAGGGGCGGCGATGCGGCTGTAGTTCTTTATGAACCGCCTGTAAAAGTTTGCAAAACCAAGAAATCGCTGAAGCTGTTTTCTGTTCTCCGGAACTGGCCACTCCACGACTGCTCTGGTCTTCTCGGGGTCAGTTCGATAACAACCACTCTCGAAAATGAACCCCAAGAACGATACTGAGGTCACATGAAACTCACATTTTTCTCCTTTAACATATAACTGATTTTCGTAGAGTCTCTGCAAGACTCTACGTACGTGGTTGTGATGCTCTTTCTCGTCTCTAGAATAAACAAGGATATCATCTAAGTACACAAAAACGAAGTCCCCCAAAAAGTCACGCAGGACATCATTAATCAAAGCCTGGAACACAGCAGGTGCATTGGACAAACCAAAAGGCATTACCAAATACTCAAAATGTCCGAGTGGTGTCTTGAATGCTGTTTTCCACTCATCCCCCTCTTTAATCCGCACCAAATGGTAGGCGTTTCTGAGATCCAATTTAGTGAAGATGGTAGCTGACGGGAGTTGTTCATATATGGAATCGATAAGGGGTAATGGATATTTGTTCTTTACAGTTATATTGTTAAGACCCCTATAATCAATACATGGACGTAAAGTGCCATCCTTCTTCCCCACAAAGAAAAACCCAGCTCCCACAGGTGAAGTGGAGGGACGTATTATGCCAGATTCAAGAGATTCTTTGATGTATTTCTTCATAGACTCCCTTTCAGGTCCCGACAGGTTATACAATCGACTAGCCGGTAATGTGGCACCAGGTAGGAGGTCGATAGTACAATCATAGGGACGGTGGGGAGGTAGAGACAAAGCATGTTGTTTACTGAAAACAGGAGCCAAATCATGGTAGACAGATGGGATCTCAGAGACGTCTACTTCCTCGTGTGACACAACATCCGCAGGTTGACATGTGACAGCAGAATGAAGGCATTGTGCTAGACACCTATCACTCCATTTTTCAATTCTCCCCAACTCCCAGTTAATAGTCGGATTGTGCTTTTTTAACCAAGGATAACCAAGTATGAGTTGGGGAGTGGAGGCTTTGAACACAAAAAAATCAATAGTCTCATGGTGATTACCAGAAATGATCAGATGAAGGTCAGGAGTCTTTAGAGTAATCTGGTCTAAAGTTTCACCAGTAACCCCAGCTATACTGATGGGAGGAATCGCCAGGGTGGGTAGAGATAATCCTTGAACCAGGTCTAAACTAATCAAATTTTGTTCTGCACCAGAATCCAACAAAGCTGGAACAGGGTGTTGATTGTGGTGGATTTGGATGATTGTGGGCAATAAAAGTCGACAGGCGGAGGAGAGAGCAGAAGTGCCCACCAATATCTCTCTTTTCATTGGCGGGCGTTTTCGTTTCCCAGCAATGGACAACTTATCCGGTAATGCCCGGTCTTTCCACAATACATGCAGGCATTATTGTCACTGCGCCTTTGTCTCTCCTCAGGAGACAGATGAAATTTGTTTATTTGCATGGGCTCAGGTTCAGAAGATGAATGAAAACGTTCTGTGGGAACGACGTGACGAGGAAATGAGACGGGACCTCTGTCTCTCTGGGACTTGTAGTCCGAAAACGTGTTCTTGTAGGCGTGGGGCTCACCTGATGACGTGGCAAACCCGGAAGTGGAGCGATGACGGGAGTTGTAGTCCTTTTCCCTTCTCCGTTCCCGGAAACGCTCGTCGATAGCCCCCGCCATGTCTATTAGATCGTCAAAGCTCTCGGGTTCATCTCTCGCGGCGATCTGGTCCTTGATGGGATCGGACAGAGAATTTAAAAAAGTACCTTTAAGTGCCAGATCGTTCCATCCGGTCTGGGCAGCGAGGACACGGAACTCCAGGGCGTACTCCGCGACAGGCCGACTTCCCTGACGTAGTCCAAGGAGCCGCTTTACGGCGTTGGGTTGTTGTAGGGGTCGGTCGAAGATGCGGCTAAATTCCTTCAACAAGGTATCAAAGGTAATGTAATCAATGTTATGAAACTGCAAGTAGGAATTTGCCCATCCAAGTGCGTTACCCTTCAGTTGACTGATGAAATACGTGATTTTGGCTGCTTCTGTCGTGTAAAGATGAGGGGCCGCTCTGAACGCTAACTTACACTGCAGGAGGAAACCTCCACATGCATGAGGTTCACCGGAAAATAGTTCGGAAGGTCTCGTAATTAGCTGCTGGTTTGAGGCTCCGGGCTCGGGCGTTGTGTTAGGTGTGTCTCTGACAGAGGATGCAGCTGGAGCCGAGGGTGTGAGGTTTTGTTGAGTCAATGTGTAAACCATACCTCCAAGTTCCTTCATGGTTTCCTGTGCAGCGTCCTGTTGGGTTAAGACCCGTTGAAGGGTCTCCTCGATCAGGGTCATACGATCCATCTGGAAACAGGACAGAGTTTGCTCGATCCTGGTCTCGTTCTGGGTCGGTTATGGCTGGAGCATTCTGTAAGGACCGACTGAACCCAGAGTGGTACGAGACCAGAACAGAGGCACAACTCAGAGTAACAATTATTTACAGTGTTTATTATGTACAGGTGATAAAAAGGGACACTTGGGGTCTTGGGAGTGCCTGGAAGAGAGAACAGGGTCAGGGTCCTACTGGTGGGATAGGTGGATCAAACTGATGCTCTGTTTGGTTTCTTACAGGGGATGTTGGGTCGGTGGGTTGGCAGCGAGTGGCAACAAGGCAGGAACTGGCAGACAAAGGCAGACGAAAACAGGATCCAGGGTTCACAAAACTGTGGACACAAAATCACAAGGTGAGCACTCTTATCAGACTGATACTTTCTGGCTGAAGTCATAAATACCGATTGAGGCACAATGCTCCAGCATTGGATCTCACTGGACTGCAGCCTTAAGTAGTGGAGCTCCTCGTTAGATGATGGACCGTCAGCTGGCGTCAATCAGCGGCCATCTTGGAGAGGGCGGCAGGGCTGCAGACAGTGAGATTCCGACAACTACTGTAACAGTGCGAGCAGTACAAGTGCTGCTCTGCTGCTTCTGTCCGTGCCACTGGTCTCTGTGGGATTGTTTCTTTAACGCAGGGGTCCCCAAACTTTTTCCTGTGAGGGCCACATAACTTTTCCCTTCTCTGGTGGGGGGCCGGAGTCAGTTTGTAACAGGAAAAAGTGTGACGATTGCAGGAGTGCCTAAATGTAAAAATGTATTGTTTTCCAGAAAGCACAATCAAATAACCCTCTCTGGGTTCTTCACAGAACAAAAGTCAGGAGATAAATAATAACACTATTAATAAAATAAATAATAACACTATTAATAAAATAAATAATAACCAAATAACCCTCTCTGGGTTCTTCACAGAAAAAAAATCCAGGAAATAAACACTATTTATTAAATAAATAATAACCAAATAACCCTCTCTGGGTTCTTCACAGAACAAAAGTGCATTTAACATAAACTTTCTGTTGTGCTGTGTACAATCTTAACAGGTCCAAGTTCAGCTTAGTTGTCAGAGCACAATCTCTTACTTAAATGGCTCATATGGCTCATATGAGCAGGCTCTCAAAGTACCGCCACCGCCTCTTTACAGATGAGACAGACAGACTTTTCTTTGCACTGAACAAAAATAAATAATCGTTTGTCCACTGCAGCTTACATGCCCTGCATTCTGAATCAATTTTTCTCTTACCTAATCTTTTCGCCATTATTCCATTCTGTCTTTGAGAGGGGCGGGTTTAGGAATTTTTTCTGGGGGTTGCCAGATAGGGGCACAGACCGCAGAAGGGTGGAACAGAATGTCACGTTTTGGATGTGTCAGCGTTTTTCCCCAAAAGCTGACACAATAAATTAAATGTGGAACAATAGTTCAAAATAGTTCATAACTATTTATTGCAAAAGTCCAACTTTATTATCAAATGCAAATACACATATTAAAAAAATCTAAATGCTCTCTGGTATTGTTCTGGGGGCCGGACCAAATGTGGAGGTGGGCCAGATCCGGCTCGCGGGCCGAAGTTTGGGGACCACTGCTTTAACAGAAGAAATCAGAATATCTGCTCAGTTTTTCTGCAGCATTAAGTTTGCCTCTGTTTCTCTTTCTTTATCAGCTGAAAGTTAAGTTTGTGATGAAAACCACAGTAAAGCCAGTTTTTATCTACGGCATGATGAGGAACATTTCAAAGTAGAAAAAATATATATTGTTCAGTGAAATAAAACAATTGAAAATTTCATTTGGATTAATTGTCGTTTCTTTTTTTTTCTTCTATAAAATCCATTTCCAAGTAAAAACAAAAGAGAAAAGTTTTAATCAAAGCCTTCCTTGTTAGCATTTTTGAGAAAACGTAGCGAGTGGATTCACAAACCCAACAATGACAGCAGAGGCCATATCATATTACAAGAAGAGTTGCACACATTCCTTCAGTTTTTTTTTAAAGATAGTTTTGCAACTTTATGAAAAGCACAATAAGGCAACAGTTTTTTTCTTTTAATTATCTTCTTCAGGGGTCACCACAACAAACAGACTTGCACAAAGAATGAATACAAACTTGGCAATTGTTTTTACACCGGATGCCCCACCTGACACAAACACAGACCACAGAGCTACAACAGTCCTCTGTGTGGAGCAGAGAGCTGCCATCTGACCCCCAACATCTGCTCCTCTGGTGCAAAATTTATCAGAAATGTAATATGTAGTGATACAACCTTGACCTTTGAAACACTTCTCTGATCGTTCTCAGTAATGAACTTTTTGGGAGTTATTCCTGAAGGGACAATAATACTTTTATTACTTTAATTTGAATCAAACATCATAAATTAAGTCATCCAGAGACTTCTTTTAATTTGTGTTAATTCAAATGTCATCAATGAATAACTTGTGTTATTTGTACAATCATTAGTGCATTTAATAATTGATAGTCAAGGACTATTTAATTCAAACTGGACATTTCCTCAAAATGTTGTACATGAAGGATTTCTCCTCTCGAACTTGCATGTGAAGATAAAAGGAACACTTTATCTTTTTCATTTAGTTTGAAAACAGGACAACAAGAGACATTTCGTTTTTGTCCTTAAATAATCAAGATTAATAATGTCTGTTTTGCTATTATCATAGTAAGTTCCATATGTGATGCTCTGATGACGTTTGTTTATTCATACAACAGTGTTGGTAATGAGTTAAGAAAGTTCTAAATCTGCTGTATCATGAGACTGGCGTCTTAAACTAACTTTCTTATCCTTTCTGACATTTTTAATCTAACTTATGCCTCCTCTCAGTGGCTCCTGGCCTAACAGACCGAATCAGAAAGAGCTACGTCTTTCTAGGTCAAGTTAGCCTTAAAAGAGCTCTGACTTCCTGTTTTCCTTGAAGTCTGCTGGAGTAAGCCTCAAACTATGGTCTTCTCCAAAGAACTGATGATCGTCTAGTCACACGCTAAGGACACGTCATTCAGTTAAAAGATTTATAACATGCCTGTTATAAATCTATTTCAAGCCGTGAAAAGCTTCACTTTATTGACATTCTTTTAAGGAACGTCTTATCTTGAAAACAACACCAGGAGCTGCCGTTACTTTCGGTTCGAGTCAAGGCGCACGTCTGGAGATGCTGAAAACGGTAAACAAACTGGCCAGTTGGACCAACTGGGGACTGACGTCTTCACGAGGTAACAAAGTCGTCAAATGCTTGCCAAGTGTACCAACGTGTAGCCGAGTTCGGCCGGAGAGCTGCCATGCTTCTGGTTAAAACACATCAAGATAACTCCCTGACTCTTAACTTCTTTTCCTCCATTTCCTTCCTCCTAAACTTTTATCTTCCTAAGCCAAAAACTAAGTTAATGTACCTGCAGAATTGAAATGAGTAAAATATCATCCTTTACTTGTTCTGTTGTTCCTATGTTTCATCTATGCTGAAGTTAATTATAGGAAAAATGATCGATCCAATCATGTACAAATGTTGATGTAATTTATTGATTCTGTTAAATAAATGGTCCAGTCCTACTGTACCAATGTAAGAATTATGAGGAGGTCAATATTAATACTGACCTCTTTACCTTAATTAATTTACTTATTCAGATTGAATAGTAAATTCACGGATTCTGTTCTTTTTCAGTTTACCCAATATTTCTGTGATCTTTATGATGGATAAATAAACAGAGCCATTAAGTGACAATGGACATTGACTTAGTTTGATATGTCAAAGAGACACTATCATTTATTTAAAATGAATCAACTAAATTAACACCATTACACTTGATTGACATGATTTCACTTTCTTTCAATTTAAAACGTCAGCACACTTAAATTCAACACAACAGACTTCAATATTGGATGTTAACATATTTAGTCTGTGGGCTCTTCAGCTTAATTATAGTTTCCAGCTTAGATAGAGAGGGGAAAGAGTAGGAGGAAAGATTTAAGAAGAAATTATCGTGAGCATGATACCAGAGTGACACTTCTCCTCCGACTTCTGCTAAAATCCAGGTACGTTTTGTAAACAGCTCTTTACCTTTTGACGACGGCCCGGTAAGAGGGAAGACCTTGTAGCTTTTCAGATGCACGGGTCCTTGTGGGAACCAGTACAATACCTTCAAGCAGGGTTCTGGTTTACGTTTTCCAACGTCTCCTGGTTTTCGCTTGGTCATCAGAGAATATGTCAGCTTCAGGCCTCTGACTTCAAGATAAACTTATTCCAGGAAGGAATAAACAAAGTTCTTGAGCTTACGCTTGTTCGAAGTGGACCCATAACAACATGTTATCAGTCCCAGCTGGATGACGAGTCCTTAGCGCGTGACTTGTGGTCATTCAGCTCTTTGGAAGGTTCACATCATCTTTCGAAGCTCCCAGAAACTCTGAAGCGTTCTCGCACAGTTAGAACTTAAAAAGCAGGAACAAAGAGAGGAGTGAACTTGCCTTATCAGACCCAAGGTTACAGCCAGAGCAGAGAGAGATTTGTTTAGGGAAAGGCACAGCAAGCTGGAGCCCTTTCATGAAAAACACGGATTACTGTCCTCTGAGTTTCTAAACAAAACCGTCCGGTCTCTGTGACCCGAGATTTCACCTTTGACACAGCAGTGAACACAGTTTAACTCTCACAGAATAACACAGCTTAAAAGCACACATCATGAAAATGACAAAAGTTATTCTTTTGATCACATCAGCCTAAAATCAAAGATAGAAATAGTCTCTTTTGGTGACTATATTTATCAGATTACAGCTAAATGAATGATTTTGTAGTAAATGTCTTGCTTTACTGAGAGGTCAGTAAAGGTCATCACTGGACAGTTCAAAACCTTAGTTTGACCCTGGGTAGGTCCATTACACCAACATAAGTTTAACGTTTCCTGTGAATTACATCTGGTCAAAGTATAGAATTATTGTTATTAAGCTGAAAAAGAGAGAACTCGTTTAATTGATGGTAAGTTTGGGTCAGATAAAATCTACCCAAATCTTTCATCTGGAATATTGTACTAATCAGCAAAACTGACTAGTATTATATCCCTACAAATATAATACTAATATATCATATTACAGTAATAATCTTTAGTGTATATCTCAGATCGTTGTATACTGTTTCTATTTATATAGTTTATATTATTGCTACTTTTTGGTGTAACTAGGACCTTGACTACACAATTTTGTTCCATCTCAAGTACCACATGTGATTCAAATGACAGTCACCTTGAATCTTAGACACCTCACAGATCAAGGATGATTCCATTTGATTTCAAGGTCAAGTAATCAAAGGTCAAAGTCACAGGTGAACTATTTTTAAAAGCCATGTTAATGTTCCAGCTAGTGTTGTAGTCAAGACCACCTAACCCGACACCGAGTCAAGACCAAGACCTCAAATAAAATAAATAAAATATAGCATTTTATTATAAAATATTTTTATAATAGTTACATACTGCAACTCTGTTTGCTTTTGAATTAATTTTATTTTCATTCAACCTTTATTTAGGCAGGTTAATCTCATTGAGTCTTGAGGACTTATTTACAAGAGGGACCTGTCTACAAACTAAAGAATGATGACAACAGCAACAGTAGATTTTCCTTGAACAAACAACAATAGACTAACATAAGAGAGAAATACAGATTTTTTTAAACAAGTTAAAAACAAAGATATCAAAGTAGCAAAACAGACAGATTATAAGGTAGATGTAGAAAATCAAAAACAGGAACATGTCTGCATTGGTTTTTGCCAGGATTCCAACAGATTCTTAAAGCCATTTAGAAAGGTCAAGGTCAAGATCTTCAGATCTTATAAGATATTCCAGGAAGCAGGAGCAGAGGAGAAGGCCCTTTTGCCAAGTTCAGTTCTCACTGACGGAACACTGCAGGTAATCAGCTTATTTAATGTACTTTTATGATTGTTTCAATAAACGGTCTATCTTCTGGTGGACCAACATAAGTTGAAGTCTCTCGTGAAATTACATTTTGTTCAGTCACATCAAAGCAATATAATACCAGAAAAAGAGTGAACTCGCGAATGAATTTGGGTCAGATCAAATCTGCTCCAACTTCTTCTGGAATATTGTGCTGGTCAGCAAGCTGACAAGTATTATATCCCTTAAATATAATTGGCACCGCTTGGTGTTCAGTTACATAATGGTGGGCCCGTAAGTGTTTAATTACACGATTAATGGTGACCCTCAGGAGTCAGCTGAAGGCTTTTATCACAAACAGAGCCACCATAAAGTGGAGAGGATATCAGTCAGGATGGGTAATATAATAATAAGCATTAGATAAAGGCTAGCATTAGCATGTTAGCTCCTAAAAAAATCACCAGTTGCCACTTTTAGAATAAACAGTCAGCTGAAGGCTTTTTTTCACAAACAGCTATCTAAAATTTGAGAGGCATATCAGTCAGAAATTCAAATAGACATTAGATAAAGGGCTTTCAATGATTTAAAACTTACCTGAGCAAGCCTGCTTGAGTCACTGACCAGATACCTTTCCAGACAAAAATAATAATAATTTAAATTAACAAATAAACGTCCGGAAACACGCGATTGGTAGGTAGAGCTCACGTTGGACTGTTCAGGACGGGGTTAACTGCGCCCAGCATCTTCCCATTGTTTTGTAACGTTGTGGAATAACTGTGCGCCATTTATAACGAGAGTCTAAGATCAGAGCGCCCCCAAAACAGGAAATACGTCACCAATCAGAAAACGTTTTTGAAACAAACAATATAACTCATCATTACTCATAAAACATTTATCCTACACAACTAAAAACATATATGCATATATTTCGAAATATTTTTATTTTATTATTTTATTTAACCCTCCTGTTATGTTTGTTTCTGAGGTACAGCAATAATGTTCGTGGGTCAATTTGACCCGGGGAGTGTTTAATCATGTAATAGTGTCAGAAACCCAAAAAATCCTCCAAAACATTTTTGTATCTGATTATTAACTCCAATACTAACCATATCAGTCAATATTTGTGCAATGATGTTTTTTTTATTTCTCATAAATAAAGGATAATGACGAAGACTAACTCATTTGGACATAAAATATGTGATTTACATTTTTTATGTTTGCTGAAAAAACCTACACACAAAAAAACAATAATTATCCTTGAAATTGATTTTTGTAAAAAAAATTATATTACATTTAAAAAAAAATTTCAAAGGGTGATCTTTATAATTCAACTTGAGACACATATACTGTTCTGGGTCAAATTGACCCGCTCATTAAAATCAAGACAAATGAGGCATGAAGATTTGTATTGAAAGTAAACTTTATACAACCACTGTTTTTTGAACCAGAAATGAACAAAACAACAAAATAAGATCTTAGGAACACTAGATGAAGACCACTGAATTTCACCATTTTTTGACATGTATGTCTTGCTTGGAGAAACATGAATATCACTTTCATCAGTTGGTTCATAATCAGAATCATCAGACTCAGAATAGACCTCAATACTGTCTTCAGCTTCAGACACCTCCTCTTCTATTTCACTGTCATGATCAATGAGAAGATCCAACACTTCCAGGGCTGTAAACTTTTTTTTCCTGCTGCTCATTTCCTGACCTCTGACAGTGACAATATCACATGTACCTTCAGTGTGTAATGTGTTTAGGACTCCCTTGCAGAGAGTATATATGCCCTCCCACCCCTCCCCTTCTGCTGAGTGTCCACTCAGTGTGGGTGGAGTTTTCCCACGGGAACAGAAAAGGTTCCCGTCAAAAGTTGTATAAACACCTGCTTTCTCACAGTTTCCTTGTGAAGTAAAGAGAATAGTGAGAAAGTGGGTTTGTGTGCATGCATGTGTGCATGTGTGTGGTGTGTGCGTGCGCACATGTGTGTGTGTGTGTGTGTGTGTGTGTGTGTGTGTGTGTGGTGTGTGTGTGTGTGTGTTGTGTGTGTGTGTGTGTGTGGTGAAATATGTCTCATAGTTTCAAGGAAACAAATAGAATTGGATTTTTTTTTACCCTTTTTACCCTTCAATTTGACTGCCGGGTCAAATTGACCCGAACAGTATCGATGTAACAAGTAGACGCAGGGGGTGGTACAAATGTGTAAAGTGAATCATTTTCAATTTATATGTTGATTGGAACTATTAAGACAAATAGAAAAAGTTTCATGCAGAAAAAATATTTTTAACTATTTTTAAAAAAATATTCAACTTTAAAACGGGTCAATTTGACCCGCAACATAACAAACAAGTAGTCCCATTCAACCCGATCAAATGCTTTCTCCGTATCAAGGGAAATAACACACTCAGGAACACTATCCGAAGGAGAATAAATAATGTCCAAAAGGCGTCTGATATTAAAAAAGGAGTGCCTGCCTTTAATGAATCCAGTCTGGTCTTTTGATATGATGAAAGGAAGGATCTTTTCCAACCTTTGAGCAAGAACTTTGGCTAAAATTTTGGCATCTGTATTTAAAAGGGAGATTGGTCGATAAGAGGAACAGTGAGTTGGGTCTTTTCCTTTCTTTGCAATGAGGGTAATGCAGGCCTCTAAGAAAGATTTTGGAGGGGATCCTTGGTCAAACGACTCTAAGAGAACCGAGTGTAGGAGTGGGGAAAGTAATGGATAATTTTTTTTTTTCCATTTATAGATGGCCTCCCTTCACACCTTTTAGCCATCCTCTCACTCCAATATGTATTTTTTTTTCCCCCATTTATAGATGGCCTCCCTTCACACCTTTTAGCCATCCTCTCACTCCAATATGTATTTTATTTATTTATTTTTTTAAGAGAGAAAGAAAGAAAAGAGAAAGTAAGACAACAAAACAACAATTATCCACAAAAAGAGCACAAGGCAAACACACCCAACCTCCGTCCACAATCCTGCAAAGCACATGACAGAACACAGCAACGAAACATACATGCATAAAGACTGATAATATTCATGACCTTGCAGTAGCTTTCTATAAATACACATACCCATTCCTACAAATATATATACAGTATACATACATATACATTTATATTCATTCATATACCCATCTACATATCTGCATATATCTACATATACATCCCTGCATCCATTTGTGTGTGGTTGTGAGCATGCATAAGTGAATAAGGTTCCTCCAATAGAACATTTAGTAGCGAGTGTGAAGCATCAGAGACCCGTCCCCCCAAAGCCCGAGACAGACGAAGGGGCGATCAAAGCCCAAGACCCCAGGAAGGACCCCGAGCCCAGAGTCCCCAGGACCACCCGAACAGGACGAACCACTCGTCCTCTCCCCAGGTCCGACCAAGGGGAAGAACCGGACAAACCCCACCAGCGACCACACACAATGACCCCCCGGGGTCGACCGCGACAAATACACAGGAGCCCGCTGCACCGACGTAGCCCCAGGTCCGGTCACCGAGGCCCGGGCACCGGGGACGCCCATCCCTCAAGCCCAGACCCGACAGGACCAGAGGACACGAGCCCCACCAGGCAGCCACCAGGCCGAGCCGACAAACGCCCAAGCGCCCAGCCCCAGATAGTGAGGGCCCCAAGCACGCCCGCAGGCAGAGGAACACCCACCAGGGGGCCACGTGGCAGGAGCGCGACATTAAGTAGCCTCAGAAGTATCAGAGAGGGGGCAGTCCAAGTCCCAGCCTGACACTTAAACATTCATACACAGACACACTCATTCAGACCCACCCTCATCCTCACCCTCAGTCACAGAAAGACAAACAATAACGACACGCTCCATTCATAATCCCGATGCACACTCTATACCCCCTAGGTCCAAGACATGTACCTGCTCCCTACATGGGGCAGCCCACATCCAAACCCAGGAGGTAGGCCCATTCATTCTGGGGTGGAGAGTAGCAGACATCCAAGATCCGGCCCACCCCGCGCCCTGCCGACAGGACAGGACACCCGAGCCCAAGCAGCCCCGGAGGGAGCGCACTGCCAGCCCCGCCCACGGCGAACCCGCACCCAAACCCCCCCACACCCCAGCACAACCCCTGACGGCCCACCCCCAGAATGTCCACCAGGCAACCAGGGGGGTAAGAGTAAAATAAATAAATAATACATATACATATATACATACATACACATATACATATATATATATATATACATATACATACATATACATAAATAAATACATAAATAAAATTGAAATTAACAAATCAAGACCCCGACACACACACCCCCGTCCCCAAATGTACTGTTGGTGAGTGTTGTTGTAAAGTGTACTTAAAAGGGAAAGAGAAGGAGCAAAGGCTAGCATTGTACCAGTTTCCCCTCCACTCCAACTCTAACCCAGGCCCTATTGTCTAAATGCATAATGTTGAGTGAGCATAGGCATGGGGGCGAGATTGATGTCATCCCGCCACCCATAGCCATAGTGCTCACTCCATTCCCTATATGTGACTTTTATGAAGATGTTTATGAATGAATGTCTAAAGTGTATATAAAATTGAGTCCCAGGTGCTCTGAACAACAGAGATGTAAAACCATTGCAGCACACCCGAGACTCAAATTCCCTACATGTATTAATTTAAGATGAAGAGGGCGGAGGTGCGTGTTGAGGGATGGGGAGAAAAATATCTGCAGGAACAGTGCTCCCACAGCGAGTCAGCTCCCCCGCTGACCCTGCGTACCCCCCCCAGCTCGCCAAGGTCCACCCAAGGAGCGAGGTAAAAGAAACACCTCTCCGACCGCCAGGCCATTGAGCCAAGACCAGAGAGGGACACGGCCCGAGGGCCGCCAACAGCAGAACCAACAGCCCACACCCACCAGGGCCGCCACGACCCCTGCGAACCGCAGTCAGCCCGCCACCCAAGTAGACACGAAATCCAACATGGACGACACGGCCAAGAGCGCCCGCCCAACCGCCGACAGAGCCAGGAAGCATTGAGAACAGACCCTAACCAGGGCCCTCACACCGGCCAAGCATAGTCCAAGACCATCATCACATCTCACATAATGAATAGGCTACACACATGACCAGAGATAACAGTGAAATTAACAGCTTTTATTTATTTTGGGATTTTTTTTTGACATTCTCACATAATGAATACACATTTAACCAGAGATAACAGTTAAATTAACAGCTTCAGATTTAATTTAATTATTTTTCAACTATAAACAGGTTTTATTCATGTATTTTTCATCTATTGACAACGTTTATTTCCATATCAGTCCAAAAACATGCATGTTAGGCTGATTGGTAACTCTAAATTGACCCTGGGTGTGAGTGAGACAGGTCCCTCTTGTAAATGAGTCAAGTGGCTCAACGAGGCTAGCCTGTATAAATAAAGGTTGAATGAATTAATTTTCAGCTTTTATTTTGAAAAGCAACACGCAGCGCTTCACCACGGCATTACCGTAGTACATCTTGTAAACGCGCACAAATACGCCAGTGAGGGCTCACGGAGCTGAGTGGAGGCTCACTTTACCACAGTTCCAACCTATTCGCAGCCTCCCGTAACGACTCAGAAACTGAGCGTGGTTGTGATTCCTCCATAACTTCAGTACTGTTGAACTGATACCGAAAACGCCAAGTAGGAATGCATGCTCAATCGATCTGCACACTGATCGTTCTATTTCCTGTTTAGAGTCAGAGTCAGAGAGTCTTTATTGTCATTTGCACCGCATGTGGTACATGTGATGAAAACGAGATTATGTACACGGGGTCCCAGTTACATCCAACAACAAATGCAAGAGAAAAACAGTAATAACATCTAGAACTAACTAAGAAAAACATCAACTAGTAATACACTAAGCTTAATATAGTGGGAATAAACAGCAGCACGAACATGAGTTTGTATGAGCAGATGATCACAGATGAACACAGATGAACACAGCGACAAGAAAACAGATCAGCATCAGTATGATGTGATATTTTGCAGTGTTTATATTTTTTATTTTTATTTATTCATGAGTCTAACAGCCTCAGGGTAGAAGCTGTTCCTCAGTCTAGTGGTTCTACACTTGATGCTCCTCAACCTCCGTCCTGAGGGGAGTGGGGCAAAGAGTGAGTGTGCTGGATGAGTGAGGTCTTTCATGATGCAGGTCGCTCTTTTTCTGCATCTGGAGGTGTAAATGTCTGTGATTGTGGGGAGACTGACTCCAACAGACTTCTGTGCAGCCTTCACCACTCTCTGCAGAGCTTTCCTCTCTTCAACTGTGCAGCCTCCATGCCACACGTTGATGCTGGAGCACAGGACACTCTCCACTGCACACCTGTAGAACGAGGTGAGAACTGGGCTGCTCAGACCAGCACGTCTCAGCCGTCTGAGGAAGTAGAGTCTCTGATGACCTTTCTTGATCAGGCTGGTGGTGTTGTTGCTCCAGCTGAGGTTATCATTCATGTGTACACCCAAGTATTTGTAGCTGGAGACCACTTCCACTGCAGACCCACCTATTTTCAGTGGGGCGTGGGTGTGTTTGTTCCTTCTGAAGTCCACAATCATCTCCTTTGTCTTCTTCACATTCATGTGAAGATTATTCTCTTTGCACCAGCTCTCCAGGTGTTCCACCTCCTGTCTGTAGCTGGACTCATCATTGTTTGTGATGCATCCCACCACCGCTGTATCATCTGCAAACTTAACAATATGACAGCCTGGAAGTGTGGCTGTACAATCATATGTGAGCAGAGTGAACAGAAGGGGGCTCAGCACACATCCCTGAGGAGAGCCAGTGCTGAGGGTTATGGTGGAGGAGGAGAAGTTGTGGATCTTCACGGACTGTGGTCTGTCTGTTAAGAAGTCTAGTACCCAGTTACAAATAGAGGGGCTTAGTCCAAGTGTAGATAGTTTGTCTATCAGAGTTTGGGGGATCATGGTGTTGAAGGCAGATGTGAAGTCCACAAAGAGCAGACGCACGTATGAGTCCTTCTGATCCAGGTGGGTGAGAGCAGTGTGGACCACGGAAGAAATGGCGTCCTCTGTTGATCGGTTCTCACGGTATGCGTATTGATGAGGGTCCTCATTGATGTTGACGGTTGCCTTGATGTGGGACATGACCAGTTTCTCAAAACATTTAGCGACTATCGGGGTGAGGGCCACCGGTCTATAGTCATTCAGACCAGTCACTGTGGAGCTCTTTGGGACTGGGATGATGGTCGCGGTCTTCAGGCAGGTGGGAACTGACTCCAGTGCAAGTGAGGTGGTGAAGATGTCAGCCAGCACCTCACAGAGCTGGTCCGCACATTCCTTCAGAACTTTCCCTGGGATGTTGTCTGGTCCGGTTGCTTTATGAGGATTAATCTTTCTGAGACTGCCTCTCACTTCTGCTGCGGACACCCTGAGATGCTCTTCATCTGGTGATGAGGTGAGTCTGGTGCTAGCAGGTCTGTTTGGATCATCAAAACGTGCATAAAACTTATTGAGGGCATCAGGCAGAGATGGGTCCCTGGGGCATTGTTTGTTTTTGCCTTTGTAATCTGTTATGCATTTAATACCCTTCCACATGCTCCGTGGGTCTTGTGAGGTGAACTGTCCCTCGATCCTCTGTGCATACGTGGCCTTGGCCTTCTTAATGCCATCCTTCAGTTCATTCCTGCACTTTCTCAGCTCCACTTTATCTCCTGACTTGAATGCAGTGTCCCTGGCTGCTAGTAAGGCGTGAACTTCTTTATTTAACCAGGGTTTCCGGTTCGGGTAGGATTTCACATATTTTTTTATAGATACATTTTCAGAGCATGTACTGATGTAACCCAGGACTGAGGAAGCGTACAGTTCCATGTCCACTGAACTTCCATCAGTGGCTGCTTCTCTGAAAACAGACCAGTTTGTCCTCTCAAAACAGTCTCTCAACATGGGGGAACTATCTTGGGGCCAGATTGTTATTTCTCTTTGTTCCGGCTTGGACCGCCTGAGTGGGGGGAGTTCTCTTGGGGCCAGGATCAGAGACTCGTGATCGGAAGATCCAAGCGGTGGGCGTGTCTTCGCCGTGTATGCCCCCTTTACATTTGTGAAGACTTGGTCGAGCGTTTTATCTCCTCTCGTAGCTGTGAAGACGTTCTTATTGAAGGCTGGGAGGGAGACTTGAAGATCAACGTGATTGACGTCCCCGCAAACAATGAAAAGCCCCTCAGGATATTTACACTGCAGCGAGGTGAGTAAGTCATGAATTTCTCCCTGGGCGTCATTAGCATTAGCATCAGGGGCTA
>JBBPBX010030885.1:9276-19714 GCA_038048925.1 Garcialebias charrua
TTTAGATTATTGTAATTCTCTTCTTTTTGGCCTACCTCAGAAAACCCTTCAGTAAACTACAACTGGTCCAAAATTCAGCTGCTCGTATCATTACACGGACCCCCTCAATCCATCACATCACACCTGTTTTACAACAGCTTCATTGGCTTCCCATCCCGTATCGCATCAATTACAAAATACTCCTCCTTACATTCAAAGATGTCCACAACCTTGCTCCTCCATACCTTTCAGACATTATTCACATTGCTACACCTGCTCGTACCCTCAGATCCTCTTCTTCCATCCAGCTCATTGGCCCTCATTCACGAACCGTTTGTACGCACAGATTTGTTCTTAAACTGTGCGTACGAGTGATTTAGGATCATTTGTGGCATTCAACAATGTTTTCGTATCCTACGATTTTTTTCAGATACGAACAAAATTTACGAGTGGTCCGGACCTGTCGTATATTTTAGGAGCAGTCGGTCCGCTGTTATCCAGATGGATTTCCCTAACTAATAACTTCATATTTCGTTATTTAGAAAATATTTTGGGTTTAAAAAAATCACGCACCATAATTATTCTTGACAATAGGTTATTCTGTTTGAATTAGAATTATAATTTTAAGTTTAATTTGTCTGGTGTGTCGCGCAGGCTTCAGTGAGTCGTGCGCTCCCCTTGGTCATCAAAGCCGCTCCTCATATTAACACCCAGGTACATAAAATCCCCATACACCGCCGCAGAACAAGTACGAATTAAGACTGATCTTGTGCCAAACACCATCGGAGCAATTGATTATTATATCTGATTCGAAATATAACCTGCAGAATGTGGTTGCGCGCTGACCAGGAGGTGCGCGCATGACCCATTTGTGCTGCAAAACATGTTGGCACGCGTCTTGCAGCGTGGCATTTATTGTCCATCCATCTCAGACTATTCCTTGACCACCTCCTGTCCGTGCTGCGGCGAGACGTTTGTTTGAAGCCATTTTCAGATCAAACCATTTATTCTTGATTTCTGATACTGTACGACCCACGGGACAAAACATATGCACTACAATATTAATATGAAGTTAACTGTAGTTTCGAGACATTTTAAAATGCTTCTGTTCAAAAACACATCCGACACTTGCGGGGGGGGGGGTAGCGGTGCGCCACGGCTCTTCTGAATAAGTGAAACTATAATGTAACACAGTACACTAAAATTAAAGATATTTGACCATCCGACACTTGGGGGGGGGGTAGCCACAGCGCCACTGAGAGCAGATCTCCGAACGCGTGAAGTTCCTCCTTTTACTTCTTGAGTTTGAATGAATGGACACTTCCTGCTGTCAGAAGGCAGGAAACGTGGCCTTATATGGTGTTTTGAGGGGTGGGAATTATGTAAATGACCTCTCGCGTGCACGCGCAGCTGTTTAGAACAGGTGGGATTCATCATATTTACGCAACCCATTTACACACGTTTCCTCAGGATAGAAGACTTTGTTGAATCTGACGTGGCATGTTCGTACGAACGCTTCGTACGAACAAAAGTAGGAGAAATTTAGGATAAAAATACGAACATTTTCGTGAATGAGGGCCATTGTTCCCATTGCCCGTCTTGTTACTATGGGGAGCAGAGCATTCAGCTGCTCTGCTCCCCAGCTCTGGAACTCACTCCCACCTGATATTCGCAACACAGACTCATTGCCACATTTCAAAGTCAAACTCAAAACTCACCTGTTTAAAGTAGCCTATGCACTATGATAACAACTGCATTGTCTTATTTTTAATTTTAATTTTAATTCATTTTACTTGTTTTTACTGTGTTTATAATATTGTGTCTGGTTTATTTTTATTTTATTTTTATGATTGACAATGTAAGGTGACCTTGAGTGCCAAGAAAGGCGCCTACAAATAAAATGTATTATTATTATTATTATTATTATTATTATTATTATTATTATTATTATTATTATTATATATATATATATACATATATATATATATATATATATATATAAGGGGTTAAAGGGGGGGTCAGTTTAATACTGACCTCCTTTTTACCTTAATTTACTTATTCAGATTGAATAGTAAATTTCACGGATTCTCTTCTTTTTCAGTTTATTCAATATTTCTGTGATCTTTATGATGGATAAATAAACAGAGCCATTAAGTGACAATGGACACGTTAACTTAGTTTGATATGTCAAAGAGACACTATCATTTATTTAAAATAAATCAACTAAATTAACACCATTACACTTGATTGACATGATTTCACTTTCTTTCAATTCAAATACGTCAGCACACTTAAATTTAACACAACAGACTTAAATATTGGATGTTAACATATTTAGTCTGTGGGCTCTTTTAGCTTAAAAATATAGTTTCCAGCTTAGGTTGAGAGGGAAAAGAAATAGGAGGAAAGAATTAAGAAGAACATTATCCTGAGCATGAGACCAGAGTGACACTTCCCATCAGACTTCTGCTAAAATCCAGGTACGTTTTGTAAACAGCTCCTTTACCTTTTGACGACAGCCCGGTAAGAGGGAAGACACCAGCCTTCAGATGCACAGAGTCCTTTAGTCTCAGCACGTCCAAAACTGGTTTTAGTTTACGTTTCAACGTCTCCTGGCTTCCGCGTTGGTCATCAGAGAATATGTCAGCTTCAGGCCTCTGACTTCAAGATAAACTTATTCCAGGAGGGAATAAACAAAGTTTTTGAGCTCGGCTTGTTCGAAGTAGACTCATAACAGCCTGTTATCAGTCCTTAGCTGAAGACGCCGGTCGTTAGCTCTTGACCACACGTGTCCAGCTCTTGGGAAAGTTCACATCTCTTTTGAAGTTCCCAGCAACTCACTGAAGCGTTTCAGCACAGCTTAGACTAGTACTTAAGGAAGGACCAGTCGAGGAGTTCATTTGTCTTATCAAACCCAAGGTTAACAAGCAGCAGCAGAGGGAGATTTGTTTAGGAACAGACAGAGAAAGCTGGAGCCTTGTTCAATGAAAAACAACTGATTAAACTGTCTTCTTATTTCTAAACAGAACAGTCGGGTCTCTGTGACCCGATATTTCCCTTTAACACAGCAGTGGACACAGTTTAACTCTCACAGAATAACACAGCTTAAAAGCACCATCATGAGAATGACAAAAGTTATTCTTTTGATCACATTAGGATCAAATCAAAGATAGAAATAGTCTCTTTTGGTGACTATATTTATCAGATTATAGCTAAATGAATGATTTTGTAGTAAATGTCTTGCTTCACTGAGAGGTCAGTAAAGGTCATCACTGGACAGTTCAAAAGTACACAGGTGTCTTAAAAGTGGACAAGGTCATGTCCACTACATATATATATATATATATATATATATATACACTGTATATCAGACCTGGGCATTGTAAGGCCCCAGGGCCACATGCGGCCCTTTGGTTGACTCTGACCGGCCCCCGTAAGGGGAGTTACAACAAAAAAATAGTTTCTAATTTTACCTCATTTGTGGACTGCATTGCTTTAATTTTGATGTCTTTTTAAAATTCACGTACAAAATGATGCAATATGTAAATCAAGACATGCGCAATGTGCATGATTGCATTGTTGTCAAGTCACAAGACAACGTTAGCCCTCAAAAATGTCCACTCATGCTTTTTATTTTGTTGATTAATCATAACTAATACTTTTACCAGTTTGTCTAAACAATGATATTTACTGCTTTTAATAAAGAAATACTATTAATATGCAATATTGAATTATGTCATTTTGACCGGCCCCCCACAATATTTTCTATTTATCATGTGGCCCCATGGAAAAAATAATTGCCCACCCCTGCTGTATATATACTCTGTTTTCCTCCGACAGACCAAAACATGCATGTTAGGCTGATTTGTAACTCTAAATTGTCCCTAGCTGTGAGTGAAAGTATGAATGGTTGTTTGTCTCATTTGTCTCTATGTGGCCCTGTGATGGACTTGCGACCTGTCCTGGGTGTACGTTGCCTCTAACTCAGTGACCGTTGGATATAGGCACCAGTAACCCCTGTGACCTGAAAAGTAAAGGCTGAAATATACCTGAGCGTCCTCTACTACGCCATTCTACGCGCGCATTTTGTGTGCATGCGTTTCGCTGATATAGCTTCAGAAGCTGCGCAGAGGAGCAGCTGTTCACTTCGCTGCTCCCGCGGCGGTCTTTTATCACTTTATATGTTAATATAAACTTCTAAAAAATAAAAATAAAAACAGGGAGCGCTATTCCAGCTGCTCACAGCCCACCAGGAAATATTTAAAACATTGCGCTGCCAGGTAGGACCTGAATTCATTCATTTCAGTTATGGAGTGAACGGAGGATGAAGCGATTACTTGACTTTAGGCAAAAAAACAAAAGAAAAGGCCCGATCAGAATCAGCGATAAAGAAGAGGAATTTAATTCATTTGTGTAACATACAAAACAGTCCGGCGCCGGGGAAGTTTATGGTCAGACACCGCGCAAGCGTGCGCGGTCGTAAAAAAAAAGCTTTGCGCGTTCGTGCCCTGAGGGGCTGTGCGGGGCTACGCTTTTGCCTTAGCGTACGTACGTCGTACAGAGGCGCATAGAGAGTACGCTCAGGTATATTTCAGCCTTAAGAAGTGGCTATAGATAATGGATGGGTGGATGGATTCCTTAATGACTGAATATGGCTTGATTTTATAAACCATTCATGTTAACCCCCTCGGGTAATGTTTTCTTTTTTTCTTTATTATATAAGGTATATTGCATAAAAAAGTGTAAAAAAAAATTCAATGATTGAGTCAAAACTCACCTGTTTTGACCAAGATAACCCATAAATCATTCCTGCTGTTTTTTCAGTGACTGAAAAAAAGTGACACAAACTTACTAGTACTTTACATTTAGTTGTTTTTAGATTTTCCCCACCAAAATATAAACGTTTTTCTTATCACCAAAAGTTTGAATTTCAGAGTATTTTGTATGCAGGAAAGAAGATATCCTGTAAATATTAGCTCAGTTGGTAAATATGCTAATATTAATATGTGATATAGTCGGACCCTTCATCACAATCCAGTCGGCTTGTCAGCAACTGACCAGTGTTGTCAATTTGTCCTGAAGTGAATACTCCTTACCTGCAGGAGCTGCAGGGGTTTTGCATCATGAACGCTTTTCAGTCACAGAGATTTCAATGATGAGTTTACATCCTTTATGTCATGTTAATCTACTGCAATCGTTATTTGTAAAATACACCAGATGACAGGAAATAACATCAACTTTATTCAAAATTTGTGGTGGGGGGGACCCCGCCGGACCCACAACTCCCAGACCCCCCCACCCCGCCCCAAAAGCTCACTATTCGCGTTCCTGCGTTGTTTGGTTTACAAATTAAGCCCTGTTACTATCATCTCAATATAGAAGTCCCTTACTATATTTTGGTTCACTTTTTTGTGGAATCCCTGTATCACAGTTTTTTTTTAAAAAACAGCTCACTTAATGTACATGCTGTTCATTCATCTCATCATTTTCGTCTTCATCACCTAAGTGTTTAAGAGCATGTGAAGTGCAGTGTTTCCTCTAAGATAATGTGCCATGGCTCATCTCGTCCGTGACTTTTTTGTCAACAGGGGTGGGGGGCAGGGGGCACGGAGACATGTCTGAGCTGACCACTCTTTGTACTGACAGTTTTTTGAATGTGGGGGTGGGAGTGGAGTGGGGTGTCAGCGTGAGGGAAGAGGCTGCCTTTAGCATTGTAACTAGCACGCCTGTACAGCACGCCACTAGCTTAGAGTTACATCAGTGCCAACAGGGGTGCAGGGGGGTGTTTGGTTCAACATGCAGTTCAATTTGGTAGGCTTGGTTCTGTTGAGCAAGGTGCCCTGCTTGTATAATGACAGGGGAAACACTGAAGTGTTCATAAGACAGTGGTGAAGATTAATAAGAATGTGGGAAGGGTTTATAAAGCCTTGTATATATAAATAATCAAATAAATATAATGCAGCTACTTTGCTGATTTTCCCCTACCACAGGGGTCTCCGGAACCCCTTCAATACGTAGGGGATCACTGTACTACTTGCAGTTTGGGCTGCAGTGTGACTTTTATTTACGGAAGAAAAAAACAGATTAATAATAATAAAAAAACTTAACAGATACAATAGGGCTCCATGCTCCGCTGGATACCTGGAAACTGACTTGGACCCCTAAAACGTGAAACATAAATAGCAGTCTTATTAAACATCTCTTAAATCTATCTCTTATATACCGGTAAGTGTTTAAACAAAAGAATGGGCATTAATAGGAGGAAAACCACTTAGCTTGTACAAAAGGTGATGCAAGATTTGCTTGGGTGGCTGGATTGGTGGGAGTAAACTACAGAAACAAAGCAGAGAAGTAGAGATGCTGTACACACAATCTTCACTTTAAGTACTTGTTTCCTATTAGTGGTTGCAATGATGTATGTTGGAACTTAAGAAGAAGTAAGAAATTGCACTGCACAGTAAAATGTTGTTTTAATGTAGTGTTTCAATGTGTCAGCTATTTTATTTTACCCAATGGAAGGTAAATCTGCAGAACATACACTAATCTCACAACTGCTAATCCCTGTCCTTTTTTAGTCCCAGATGGGGGCACTCATTCTCAGATGTATGGTCTCCATACAACAATTTTTTTCAGTCAGGCAGCTGGATTTTTATAATTAATCTAACAGTGTCTTAGCATGAGACAGAGCATTTATCTTCTTTACATCTTTTACATTATGCATCCACTCTTCCTCTATGTTGTGGAACGAAATGGCTACTAGCAAGAACCTATCACCAGGACTGAGTGAAAGTGGCAGGACGAGGATGAAGGGTTTATTAGAAATGACACTGTTGATCTTCGGTATGAGTCATTTGAATGGTGGGGAGCGGGCGGGGAGTGGGGAGGAGCAGAGGGCTGGAGCATCACCTGGGCCTGAACAGATGTGACACCTCCTGTACCTGCCAGGACCCATTAGATGCAGCTGTTCTATAAATAAAACCCTTATTTTCTGAGGTAAATCGAGTCCTCTTCCATTCCTGTAAAGTTTAAATGAGGCACCTGCTTGCTATACACTTGGCCACACAAATGAACACCTGTGGAATCAATGAGGCTTTGCTGCTTGGTCTTGATTGCGGGTGTTGTTGCAAAGGTGTCAGTCCATGTTTGTGCAGATTCCCCTCACACTGCACTTCTTAAACCAACCAGCAGAGCTCCAAAGGACAGTAGTCCCTCGCTACGGTTCAACTTTCACTGACTTGATCTATCTCGGTTTGTGGACGTACAGTCCATAATGTTTTTTTTTTTGTTTTTTTTTTGTATAGGACACATGCTTGTCAACTTTAATATTACTCACATGATTGGGACAGTACTACTGCACAGTAAAAAGTTAAGGAAAAAATAAAATAGTTAGGACAGGTGCTGCCATTTTGTAGTTTTCTCTAAGCCTCCACTGTATTCCCTTTAATAACGACCACATTTCCCAGAAGGCAACAGGGCCTCATCCAGAAGCCCCGTTTCCTTCTGCTGAAACATAAAAGTGAAGTTTTGATCTGAACAAAGCCCAGTGGATGCAGAGAAGCTGCACTTAACCCATTGAACCGGACCAGAACCGGATCAGAACCAGACCTACAGACCCATATGTGAATCTTGAGAGCCAGTAGTCTACCCACAAGGACTTATAAGTGTGGACACGCACTGAAGGTCCAGAGCTGTTTTCATAGCCCATCTGAACTTGTTTTATTCAGACTTGGACTCAGTTGTGAACCTAACCACCTCTTTTAAGGGTTTTTAATGACATATTTTTATCGCTGGATTCTGGAAACTGTGTTTTACTTGTGCTTTTAGATTTAACAGCTGCTTTTGACACAGTCGACCATGAAATTCTTATCGCCAGATTGGAGCAATGGGTGGGCATCACTGGCTCAGCTCTGCAGTGGTTTAGGTCCTACCTTTCAAATCGAAGTTTCAGTGTGAAGATTGATAATTTTACCTCTGCATCTGCTGCCCTCCCCTGGGGTGTACCCCAGGGATCTATCCTTGGTCCTCTTCTCTTCTCACTTTACCTTCTGCCACTCGGTTCTATTTTCAGAAAGCATGGTGTGCAGTTTCATTTGTATGCGGATGACTGTCAAGTCTATTTTCCTGTAAAACAAAATGGCTCCACGCAGTCTCTTCTGGACTGTCTTGGTGACATTAGAGGGTGGATGGCGCTTAATTTCCTCCATTTTAATGATAAAAAGACCGAGGTTATGGTCTTTAAATCTAGTGCTCCTGACAGTCCCACCACTTTTGATTTTTCCTCTTTGGCCCCATATGAAAAGTCGATTGTGACAAATCTAGGAGTGAAAATTGACCCCTGCCTGAAACTGGACTGTCACATCAACAGCATGGTTAAGTCCTCGTTCTTTCATCTGAGGCGCCTGTCAAAAATCAAGCCCCTCCTTTCTAGACGCCACTTAGAGACAGTAATCCACGCTTTTATTACTTCACGCCTGGATTATTGTAACTCTCTTCTGATTGGAGTAAATAAGGCCTCGCTTTCTCGGTTGCAGCTGGTACAAAATGCTGCTGCACGATTTTTGACTGGTACAGGCAGACGTGAGCACATCACTCCAGTTTTAATGTCCCTTCATTGGCTTCCTGTCCAGTTTCGAATCCATTTTAAAGTTTTATTGTTTGTTTTTAAGTCTTTGAACGGTTTTAGTCCCTCTTATCTGTCTGAACTGCTTCAACTTTATGTGCCATCACGTGCTCTTAGATCCGCTGACCAGATGCTTTTAGCAGTCCCGAAAACCTTTTATAAGACCAGAGGAGACAGAGCATTTTCAGCTCTGGCTCCTAAATTGTGGAACGAGCTGCCACTGAAGGTCAGGCAGGCCCCATCAATATCTGTTTTTAAAACTCGTTTAAAAACACATATGTTTTCATTGGCTTTTAAACCAGAATGAGTTCACATCTCTGTTTTAATGTTGTATTATTTTACTTGTGATGTTCTGATATTTATATGATTGAGATTGATTGTTTTTATTGTTATGTGCTTGTTTTTATTCTTGTACAGCACTTCGGACGGCTGCTGCTGTATTTTTAAGTGCTTTATAAATAAACTGGTATGGTATGGTATAAATGAGGGACTACTGTTCTACTCTCCCCGGTAGCCAAGGCGTTGGGAGTTTTATGAAGCCTGATGAGATGTCAGCAGGATGTCATATTGACTAGAATGTAGTTTTTACCTTCAAAAAATCAGAGACAATATCTCAAAATAGTTTTGAGATCAGTGCCCAGACAAAAAAGCAGGTGGGACAAAAATAAATATTCTGAACTGTGTTGACACCAAGGGTCAGGTGATTAGACACAGAGTGCATTTCACTTTACCATCCTGCATGTTCTCACTAAGCTCTTAACGTTACAACTTAAACAGGGACTCTCGTTCAGCACTACATTAATGTTTAGGGACAAAAGTCTCATCTCAGTGCTGGCCTGAGGAGATCTAATGGTGGCTTTACAAGGCTAATTAACAAGCCATGAGCAAGGTAATGAACTTTCCAAATGCGCTGGCAAATGCAAAAATAAATCACACCCCAGTGAATGCATTAAAGGAAGTGTGAGTGTACGTTTGAGCCTTCCAATGGGAGCGCTGCAGTGAGAAAATGAATTTGGAGCCACTATCTTTTCATTGCTGGACCTGAGCATGTCTCGGTTGGCCCTATGCATGCCCCAGCCAGCATATACTGTAGATTGCTATTAATTAATCCACTTTGCACCTGCCTCCCAAGCAGCTCTTATGGCATTTTTCAGGTGCCCACTCATCTTCTATGGCCACTCGCTTTAAATTGCCACTTTACAAATGTGAATAAATATCCTGTATCCAAGCTTCAATAGAGGAAAATTATTCCATGATTTGAAATGGGCCAACGAGTTATCCATCAAAAATGGGAAGAACAAGACAAAATTAAAACATATAATAATCCTACTTTTCTTAAGTACAGTCATATTCACATCAAGAGTAGTGAGGACCTTCTTACAGAGCTCACAAAGGATAAGGAAGTATGACAAAGCTCATTGTGCTGACTGTTTGACCTCTTTGCGCTTAGCTTTTATTGAGAAGGGCTCGTTTTATCATTCAAATCAAACTGAGTCACAAAGATTTGTTGCTTTACTCCCCTATTCTGAAGAGAATTTTGTAATAAGCTCTTTAAACATTACCAATTCTTTAAAACAATATAGTGTGAGCATATTATGGAACCCGAGAAGCATGGCTACAGTTTTTTACTGCACAAATTCCATCATGAATCTTTTCTAGCGTGTCCCTTTTCAATGAAATAGTACAATAATAATGTACACATATATTTCCTGTCCACAAATGTGTCGTTTTTATCCATAAAAAAATGATATACTGCATCAGTATGTTCCCAGTATGTTGATGGTAAAACAGTTAAGTTTTATATGAGGCACCAGCCAATGCACATTCACACACTGTCAT
>JBBPBX010030886.1:21088-34891 GCA_038048925.1 Garcialebias charrua
GCGTGAAGAGTTAATGCCGACAGCTAAACAAAGGCCACAACTACGACTGGGGGGCAAAGAGGGGCACGAGAAAAGAGCAAAGGTCAAGAGGACCTCAGGGGGGTTCAAGTTCAAGGCGACAGTCAGTGTCTGCATTTTAATGACCAAACCACACCTTCCGAGCGCTTATACTTCAATTTATAACAACAACCACTGCTCGCCCATGACCATTTACTTCCCAGCATTAAATCTAAAGCTGCACACAAACTGCCCATTGTTTCTCTGTTGCCATATCAGGGCCACATTGTGGCAAAAAGTAAAAAAATAAAAATAAAAAAAACAGGAGGAGGGTGAGATTTATCCACTAGACTTTTAGGTCTTGCCTCTCATTTATGCTGAACTCATAGCTGCCTCCCTGAGGGGGGAGCTGCTGTCAGGGAGTCCTGCGAAGTGGCTGTGGGTGGCATGACTGTTAAAAGACAAGAAATTAATAGTGACTTGGTTAAAATTTGTGTTTTCGGACTGTTTAAAGACAGTGCTGAAAGATATCTGACATATATTAGATAGTTGTTATGCAGATAAAGAAACACTGTTTGTAATAAAGTGATTTTCTACCATCTAGAACAGGGGTCACCAACACGGTGCCCTGGGGCACCGTGTGGTCCGGCATTTGAGGTGCCCGCGGACCTGTTCTAAAAATAGCACAACTCACTACTAAGCTGCATTTAAAATTTCATTTTATTCAGTTGTTATTCTTTTTTTGTATTTATATATATTTTAAAATGTCTATCTTAAAAATATGTTCTTAAAAATGTGTTTATTATACATTTTTTTCAATTTACGCTTTGTTATTTCCGAAGAGTTTATCAAACTTGTGCCCTTTGTATGACTCTGTACCCACAAAGTAGCTCTCAGTTTCGAAAAGGTTGGTGACCCCTGATCTAGAATAAGTAAAACAAAAAAATTCTGATATATATTTTCACAGATTGCCACTTTTGCAAGAGAAATTTTATTTTATTATCTCGACTTTATCAGTTAAACGTCAGTGTTAATATTTTCATACACTGTTGCAATAGATATTTCTGCTTTTCAGATGAAACTATCATCCTAACTTTAAGTTACAGGTGGTCCCCGACTTACGAGCAAGTTCCGTTCCTACGACTGTCTCGTAACATGAAATCTTGTACGTCGGAACCCGAAACACGTGTTGCTCGTAAGTCCGGATTTTCGGTCGTAAGTCGGAAAATTTATGCTAGCGCTACTACGAACACTTGTTTTTATCAAAAATGTTCATACTAGTTCATAAACATGCTCAGAAACTTGTTTCCAAATGGTTAGCTAACACACTTTCATCTAAAAACACATAAAACTGCTGTATTTTTTGTATGTTCTTTACAAATTTACTGCTCGTTCGCCAGCTCGTAAGTCTGAAACCTCGTAAGTAAGAGCGCTCGTAAGTCAGGGACTACCTGTACTCCCAAAAACCTCACTTCAAAACAAAACTTTCCGAGGAAGTTGTAAAGTTTCAGTGTGTAGGATTTTAGAAGATCCATAACGTCAAATTTTTAACTGTTTAAAATTTTACTTTGAACATTAGAACAAAAATACATTGGCCTATATTCTTCCGTCTGCATCTTTAAAAGCAACCACAGTGTCTCCGAAAACTCAGAAGGAGAAACAAGACTTGTAAATAAACAGTCTTGGATTTCATAGCACTGTGTTAAAACATTATAATAAAAACTAATAAAAGAGGAAAATTAAAAGCAAAAATGCAACAATACAAAATCATAAAATTTATGTAAAAATTGCATATCATGTTTTGTATTCAATTATTCAATTAATTCAAGAAAATGAAAGTTCTAAATGTATGTAATTTATGACCCAGTCAGCTGGACATTTCTGAATAAAATTTGAGGAACATCGTGACTGGTTGACCATCTCTGGGTTGACATAAATTAGAATTCAGAGTCTGTCAGAGTCAAAGTTTCTTTATTTGTCATTCGCACCACATGTGGTACATGTGGTGGAATGAAATTATGTACACAGACCCAGTTACATCCAACAAAAGAATGTAAAAGAACAACAGTAATAGGATCTAAAATATGATCAAAGAAAAACGTCAACTAAAAATACGTTAATCACTAGTTGTACAAGAACAATACGCCGAACAGCAGCACGAACATGAGTCTGTGTGAGCAGATGAGCACGAATGAACACAGCAACATGAAACAGATCAGCAGCAACATGATGTGATATTTCACAGTGATTATTCTGGTTAGATATTCATGAGTCTAACAGCTTCAGGGTAGAAGCTGTTCCTCAGCCTAGTGGTTCTACATGTAATGCTCCTTAACCTCCTTCAAAAAGTGTGTGTGCTGGGTGAGTGTGGTCCTTCATGATGCAGGTGGCCCTCTTCTTGCATCTGAAGGTGTAGATGTCTGTGATGGTGGGGATACATGACTCCAACATCTTCTGTGCAGCCTTCACCACTCTCTGCAGAGCTTTTCTTTCTGCAGCTGTGCAGCCTCCATGCCACACGTTGATGCTGGAGCACAGGATGCTCTCCACTGCACACCTGTAGAAGGAGGTGAGGACTGACTCAGACCAGCTCGTCTCAGCCGTCTGAGGAAGTAGAGTCTCTGATGACCTTTCTTGATCAGGCTGGTGGTGTTGTTGCTCCAGCTGAGGTTATCATTCAGGTGTACACCCAAGTATTTGTAGCTGGAGACCACTTCCACCGCAGATCCTCATATGTTCGGCAGGGGGTGGGTAGGTTTGTTCCTTCTGAAGTCCACAATCATCTCCTTTGTCTTCTTCACATTGATGTGAAGGTTATTCTCTTTGCACCAGCTCTCCAGGTGTTCCACCTCCTGCCTGTAGCTGGACTCATCGTTGTGTGTGATGCATCCCACAACAGCTGTATCGTCTGCAAACTTTACAATGTGACAGCCTGGATGGGTAGCTGCACACTCATATGTGAGCAGAGTGAAAAGGAGAGGGCTCAGCACACAGCCCTGAGGAGAACCAGTGCTGAGGGTTATGGTGGAGTAGGAGAAGTTGTGGATCCTCACTGAGTGCGGTCTGTTTGTTAAGAAGTCTAGCACCCATTTGCAAACTTATTACTAATTCAACTTAATACTAATTCAACTTAATACTAATTCAACTTAATACTAATTCAACTTAATACTAATTCACAGTTTGGTTTTAAGCTGGAATCAGGATTTTCTCACTTCAGTTTACCAAGATCATATACTTTGTACAGTATGTACATGGTTATTTGGTTATGTAGTTATGTAAGGAGTGATGGCACAGAGGTTAGACAAGGTGTGCCTGATCAGAAGGTCACTGGTTCAACTCCCTGTACCAACACAATAAAATGTGGGTGGGAAAGGTGAAAGACCTGCCTCCACCCTCATTTGCCCCACTCTGGGCCCATGAGCAAGGCCCTTAACCCTCACCATCTGCTCCATTGAAACAGTTATTACTAGGGATGCAAATCTCTCAGTGTCTGGAGAATCGATTCGATTCCGGTTGTTGGTGTCACGATTCGATTCAAAATCAATTTTTCGATTCAGAAACGATTTTTGATTCAGAAACGATTTTTCTATTAAAATGGTCATAAATTTAGTTTCAGTTTTGTAACTGACAAGCTGAAAAGTATAAACAACAATGTAAACAAATGGAACATTTATTTAAAACAATAATTTTAAACTGAAAACATTAAATAACAATGTAAAAAAATAGAACATTTATTTAAAACAATAATTTTAGGTTCCTTATTGTATCAAATTTCTTGCATCGTTTGATATTTATACCAAAAATAGGAACAAATTATACAGGAATGCATTAAATTCTGTAACCAGTATTAGGTTAGCTTAGTTGCCTGGATTTCTCTAAAACAATAAAATAAAAATAAAAATCTAGGAACAAACTAAATTGTTAACAAAATACTAAAACTTTTAGTTAAGTGTTTAATGTTCTAGATATTTGTAGATTGTGAAAAGTTATTCTTTTTGCTCTGTTACTTATAGAAGATTATTGTTTGAATTGATTGTTTGAACTTGTTTTGTTTTTGAAAAAAGGGGCAGATAAAATAAGATTTCTTCTTTCTGCCACCTTTCATTTTATGTATTCTTTCATACACTGTGAGATATGGTTTTATTTTCTTTTTCTTTTGGGTTTTAATGTGAAAAAAATCGATTTGGGGGCTTTTAGAATCGATTATGAATCGCCAGGACTAAGAAGATTCTTTAAAAAAAATCTATTTTTCCCCCCTGCACCCCTAGTTGTTGCCATGATACTTTCTTTGAGCATTAAAAATCTCCATGAATTGGTCTAAAACATGGAGGTAGTTCATCTGCAGTACAGCATTTCAATTTTTTTTCTTGTGCTGATTTTAACCGTTTCTTGTGGCCTTCTTTGGTACGTTAAATGCAAGCTGAGGGATTGTTTCATGCATTTAGATATAGATTATACATTTCTCGTGTTTCTCCCCAGAAGTTAGAGCTCATTCTATGATTCTGTTGGAAATGTAAACCCATAGTGTGATGAAATCCACAGTTAATTAAACAGATTATTTCTACTTCTCTGTCATGTCAAAGGCTACGTTGGGAAGTCAAAACAATTCAGCATGAAATAACAAAATGTGTTTTCCAATAACACTGAAATTCACTGATGCCTTTTTTTTGTGCCAAATTAGAAATAAAATTGATATCCAGTACTTTAAATTTGATTTATTTAACTTTTATTTATTAACACAGACCAACTTAATATGTTGTTTTCAGTCAAAAACAAGAAATTTATTCATATCTATTCAATTTTTAGCTTGCTGATCTGCTCTCAGAGTGTGACGTTATGTCATTGTGACTCATCTTGACCACAGTGCATTAAGTTCAAATCCATTTAACAAGCTTGAACACCACAAGATGTCCCTTGTGGTTTGGAGGCCTTTGAAAAAGAGCATATGTTTGTTTTCCTCTCTGTGACCAGACAGAGGTTAGGGGTTGGGCAGACCACCACTGTCACCCCGTAAAATGCAACATCACCACTGACCCCCTTGTCACCTCTTTAACCTTTGCACAAAGGAAGGTCAATGAGGTGGAAATCTGTTTTTGCTGCATCTTTTTGTTACCGCCAAATGGACTAGACAAACCACAACATGTCCACAAGCTGACCTATGACCAAACAATCAGTTGGTCATTCACACTGAGATCTGGGAGACATCAGTGAGTTAATATCTGAACATCAGTTAGTCTGTGAAAAAAAAAATCCTTGAATCATTTAGTTTGCTAGACTTTTTTCACAACACTAAAAATAAAACTGATAGCATTAAAAGAGGATTGTACTTAGAAATTCACCTGATAGATATTGCAGGAATTATCAAATATGATGAGGTATATTTCACTGACTTGAATCCAAATGTATCTAAATGCACAATGGTTTGTTTTAGAATCAGCAGAGTTGAGAACTAGTGAAAAGCTGCTCCAGAATCAATTGTGGCATTGATAAAATCCCAATACCCATACCTGGTTCATATATGGGTATTGGTTATACCAACCACTGCAGACAAATATCTATGAACAGATGATGAAATTACAAAAAGATGTGTTAAATGCATTATGTGGTATTTAATAAAATGAGATATTCTGTTTACAAAGTATATTGTGGTCTTCACATATATTTCCTTTTGGGATAAACCTGGTCTGATTAAATAAAGATACTATTTGCCCGATTTTGGGTAGCTCTGCTAGAATTACAGTACATTAAACAAATTTAGTACCCTTCAAACATACAATAATTTAAGGCTGAGATTATAAAATAATGCCGTTTTACGGGTTTCTAATTTTCATTTTAAACACTTTTTGGAACGTTTTTAGCTTTCTGTATACCTAAATTAAAGAAATCAAAAGTCATAAAAAAGGAAAAAAATAAAAACTTCCAAAAAAACATTAACAAATATTGAGTCAGGTCCTCTGGACCAATTCTTCTTCAGGAGTGGGGAGATCTGCTCGGACTTGCCGCAGAAAGAATGGGCGGCAGAACCGAGCCGGCTCCACCGAACCTCAGCGTGCCGCTTCACTGAGACAGACGAGTCCTCGCTTGTGTGTTTCCCTTCGTGGGGGGAGGACGTCACTCCTGTCGCTGGGGGAGAGGAAGCCGCACGCCCCTGCGCACCTGTCGTCAGGGGGGAGGAACCCGGCATCCACAGCGATCTTTGGGAGAGACTGATCGCTGTGGAGGACATCGTCTCCAGGTGTGACGGGGCAGACAGCAACGACAGCTCGCTGGAAACATGGCAGCTGTTCCAGCAGGCTTGGAGGAAGAGGCGTGTGCTGTGTTCTCTTCTGCTGGTGCCTACACAGTCTGGACCTCCTCCCAGCAGCTCACCATCAACAGCACCTGCCTCACTGGGTTTCGCCCCAGCTTCAGCTGCAGACCACGACTCATCGGCGGCTGCAGCCGCCAACTCATCGGCAGCTACAGACCACGACTCACCAGCGGCTGCAGACCATGACTCATCGGTGGCTGCAGACCACGACTCATAGGCGGCTGCAGACCACGACTCACCGGCGGCTGCAGATCACTACTCATCGGCGGCTGCAGACCACAACTCATTGGCGGCTGCAGACCACTACTCGACGGCTGCAGACCACGACTCAGTGTCTCGACTGGTTGCCACGCCAGCGCCTCGACTGGTTACCACGCCAGCGCCTTGACTGGTTCCCATGCCAGCACCTCGACTAGTTCCCACGCCAGCGCCTCGACTGGTTTCCACTCCAGCGCCTTGACTGGTTACCACGCCAGCGCCTTGACTGGTTCCCACGCCAGCGCCTCGACGGGCTCCCACCTCGGCTGCAGACTTGTCGGCTGACTCAATGGCTACTGCAGAGACCGACTCATCGGCTGCTGCAGAGACTGACTCATCGGCTGCTGCAGAGACCGATTCATCGGCTGCTGCAGAGACCGACTCATCGGCTGCTGCAGAGACCGACTCATCGGCTGCTGCAGAGATTGCAGAGACCGACTCATCGGCTATTGCAATGACGACTCGTCAGCTGCTGCAGACTTGTCGGCTGACTCGTCGGCTGACTCGTCGGCTGTTGCAGACTCGTCAGCTGACTCGTCGGCTGCTGCAGACTCGTCGGCTGACTCGTCGGCTGCTGCAGACTCGTCGGCTGACTCCTAGGCTGCTGACTCCTCGTCGGCTGACTCCTCGGCTGCTTCAGACTCGTCGGCTGACTACTCGGCTGCTTCAGACTCGTCGGCTGACTCCTCGGCTGCTGCAGACTCGTCAGCTGACTCCTCGGCTGCTGCAGACTCGTCGACTGACTCTTCGGCTGCAGACTCGTCAGCTGACTCTTCGGCTGCAGACTCGTCGGCTGACTCTTCGGCTGCAGACTCGTCGGCTGACTCTTCGCCTGCAGGCTCGTCGGCTGACTCTTCGCTCTCAACGGAGTTCCTCGTCTCTTCAGAGGTCCTCGCCCCTTTGAAGGTTCTCGTCTCGCCGGGGGTCTTCACTTCAACGGAGGTCCTCGTCTCTTCAGATGTCCTCGCCCCTTCGAAAGTCCTCGTTTCGCTGGGGGCCCTCGCTCCCCTGGCCACAAAGGGACGGTCTCATGGCCGCCCACCGGAGCCCTGGTCCAGGGGTGGATGGCATCCTGGCCGCCCGCCTGTCCTCTGGCCTGTCGACGGACGGTCGCCAGGTCACCCCCGATCTTCAGCCCTGCTGTGGATGGTCTCCTGACCATCCACCTTGACTCGGGGGTGTCTTTGGGGTTCTGTGTTTCCCTTTTGTGTCTAGTTTATGTTACCCTACCTTTGTCTTGTTCTTCTCACCCTCCCTCCCAAGTGGATGGTGCTCTGAGCAGGGGCCACCCCTTAAGGGGGTGGGGGGGGGGTACTGTAAGGTTTCTGAGTATGGTCCTGCATGTTGTGTTTTCCCTCATGTGTACCAGCCCCTCCTCCTCCTGTGAATCCAGCCCTGTTACACGTGTGTCTAATCCTAATCACCGCAGGTGTCTGTCATTTCACCTTGTCAGTGTCTGTTTATATTCAGCCCCTTGGTGTCTTGTCAGTTGTCTCTGGATTGTCCTGTCAAAGGCTCTCATGCTCGTCATCCCTCTGTGTTTCCTCCGTGTGTAAAATAAGTATGCTGCCTCAACAGCTTTTTGTTTTGTTTCTTTGTAAATAAACATTTTACTTAATTTTACCTGGAGCCTCCACGTCTTCCTGCACTTTGGGTTCACAACACAGACCCCAATCATGTCACTTAGATGTTATTACTGTTCTTCTCTTACATTTTATTGTTAGATGTAACTGGGACCCTGTGTACATAATCTCGTTTCATCACATGTTCCACATGTGGTGCAAATGACAATAAAGATTCTCTGACTCTGACATCTCATAGTTCATCAACCAGTTTGTTGGTGACATCCAAAATTAGTTGGTCACATGACAAAGGAGGACCATCAGTCTAACAGTTTGTCGTTAGTACCTTGATGGCTGCTTGCTATTCACAGGGAGCTGAGTGACACTTGCAATAGCAGCATTGTAAGAGGAGGACATTTGAACACGGAGGTCTCCACCCCTGTTTAATGATGGACAGTTTCTCATCACAAAGATGGCCTCCTTTATTCCTCTCTCAAATCATTGTTCCTCTCTATCAAGGATGTGAACATCTTCATCCCTGAATGAGTGACCGCTGGCCTGGAGATGAGTGTAGACCGCAGAGTCCGGGCCTGATGATGTTGTTCTTCTGTGCTGGGCCATCCTTTTGGTCAGTGGCTGTTTAGGCTCCCTGATGTAGAACTGATTACGGCCCTCCTGGCACAGCATACATCATACAGCATACACAATATTTATCTGTTTGTGCCGGGGACTGGATCTTTGGGATAGACCCGTTTTTGTCGTAATGTATTTTGGGGTTTAAAAGCCACTGGGACATTGTGTTTAGAAAATAAATGTCTCATTTTCTCTGATACTCCCGCAACATACGGAATGACCACTGGTCTGGGTTCCTCCATTTCACCTGATGGCTGGCTGGAGTCTTGTTTGGGTTTCTTCTTTGCTTTCAGGAAGGCCCAGTTAGGATATCCACATTTCTCTAGAGCCTGTTTTGTGTGGGATTTCTTCTTCTGCCTGGCTTCTGAGTTAGTGGGGACACTGACTACCGTACTCTGGTACAGAGTCCTGATGGGAGTCAAAACACAAGTACTAGTCTGTGTGGGTTGTTTCGAGGTACACATCAGTTTGCAAATGCCCTCCATCAGAGACAGACCTCACAAATGGTACACACTGCACCACACAGCTAGTGACAATGCATCTGTACCATTTTAAGTACATTCCTGATTCTTAGATATTAACTGTGCAGCCTCACATTTAAGTAAATACCTCCCACAGGCCAGAAACATGCATGTTAGGTGAATTAGTAAGACTTACATTGTCCCTTGGTGTGAGTGAGATGGTTAATGGTCATATTGATGTCTCTATATGTGGCCCTGTGATGGATGGAAACCAGTTCAGAGTGTAATCAGGCTCGCACAGGACACACTAGATTCCCACAACCATGCACAGAAAATCAGCTAAAGAAAATGGATGGATGGAACTGGATACCTCTATCATTTGAAAAAACTAGGCTTTCTAGTTTTTATATTGTTTAAAAGTATTCCTCAATTGATTGGGGTGGCCAAATGTTTATGGTCACCCCCTGGCTCCACCAGCCTGGTGGTGGATAAAATTGCTCCCTCAACTGTCACTCTGCGCCACCTCAGACAAGCAAGATAAAACTAACAATTAAACAAAAATAACCTCTGTTCTTGTACACAGTCGAACTACCCACTTGAATGTCTTACACCAAACACATTAAGGGTTACTTGTATTTCCTGAATGATTCTAATTCAGAAAAACACTCATCTTGAAAACTAGAAAAACATTCACTTTCCAAATCCGTAAATGATGTGCGACATTGGCGTACCACTTATTAAACTTGTATGTAACGTCTCCCTGAGCCTTTGTTACATATTCTCCAGAATCCTATAGGATTTGCAAACTTGTAAGCATATAAATACATTTTCCATCTATAAAACAACATCCTATTATCCAATTTAAAAAACGAAGTACAACTGAAAAGCTGAAGATGGTTAATGGACACATCATGATTTGTTATTTACCATTTCTGGCTGTTAATGTTGCTGTTCCCAGCCTCCCCCGTCTCATTATGGTTAATGCCAGAATGTGCACAGAAGCACGTGCTCCTGCATCACCTTCACATGCACAAACACGCTCAAACACACACACAAACAGGATGGCAGTCGCTTGTCATGGAAGTGCCATGCTCTGCCTCTCCTTACAGCTTTCGTGCTACCTCCTGGTTGCCTTGGCAACTGGACGTGTGCATTTGTGTGTACGTTGGCACTGTGTCGAGAAATGTGAAGAGAGCATGGAGAGCAGCAAATGCACGTGCACATACAAAACAAACACATACACACAGAGAATAAGTGGAGGGTGCACACGAAATACACACAAATTAATTTATGGAGCTGTGAGAAGTGCGGGATTTGAATCAGGGCTGGTTTTACTGCGCACTCACTTTAGAGGCCTGATGGCAAAACAGACCACCAAACCATGTTATCTTAAAACCAAACATGTTGGCTCTTCAGAAAATAAAGCCAGTGTTGGGAGACACATTTAAATAAATCAAAATAAGCAAAAGTGAAATACAAATCCTAAACAACTGGAGCAATTATTAAAGGGGACCACATATAGGTCTTTAAAAATTTTATGTTATGTCTGTGTGCTATCTTGACAATATTAATTCATTTTAATACACAAAATAATTCTTAGATAATCAATTATACCCTTTTTAATTCTGCCATTTTTAACTTTCGTTTTGAACGACCGGTTTCTGATACAAGTTCTGAAGTCCACGCCCTTCAAAGATCTGTTCACGCCCTCTTAACAGCCAGTATCTGTAATGTGTTGTTGTTTTAAAATTAGCTCTTTTTTTATTACTCATTTGACTTACTGTTAGTGCTAGCTTAAAGCTCCACTGACATGATCTTTTAACTTTTCAAAAATGGCACAACATATATAAATATTAAGATAGACCTCTGACCGTTTTTGCTAAAATAATGTTCAATGAATGAAATTTCCTCTCAAAATATTTTAAATTTAGCGCCGTTTTTTTAGACCGCAAATCCGGATTTTCCGGTCACGTGTCAGCATTACCGATCTGACGTCACGTCCGATACTGAACTCTGCTCAAACCGTACATTGAATGGACAAAAATATAAACGCATCCGTCGAATTTAGCCAATTAAAACTACATTTTAGCGATTTGACTTCAGTTTGGGGAAAAAAAAAGTTATTTTGAGTGATGCACAACGAACAGAAAGGTTTATATTCTCCGTGTTGCTTCTGTAAGAGTTATCACGATAGCTCTGCTGCCATCTGGTGCTCAATGTGAAACCTCCCTTGAAAAAAAAAAGCAATACGGAGAATATAAACCTTTCTGTTCGTTGTGCATCACTCAAAATAACTTTTTTTTTCCCCAAACTGAAGTCAAATCGCTAAAATGTAGTTTTAATTGGCTAAATTCGACGGATGCGTTTATATTTTTGTCCATTCAATGTACGGTTTGAGCAGAGTTCAGTATCGGACGTGACGTCAGATCGGTAATGCTGACACGTGACCGGAAAATCCGGATTTACGGTCTAAAAAAACGGCGCTAAATTTAAAATATTTTGAGAGGAAATTTCATTCATTGAACATTATTTTAGCAAAAACGGTCAGAGGTCTATCTTAATATTTATATATGTTGTGCCATTTTTTGAAAAGTTAAAAGAACATGTCAGTGGAGCTTTAAGATAACTTACCGAAACCCGTCTGAGCGCGCCGCAATTTGCTGCTCCTTTTAGCATTAGACCACCCGAATCCGATGCTAATGTTAGCTTGTTCCTCTTCCGGTGTTCGCCAGCTCCGCTCGTTGCACGCGGCGATTTTGGGAGTTATCGCTGTTCCAGTCAAGACAACACAAAGTTCACCAAGTGTCTCCCGTAAATTAATCCGTAAGGAGAAGGTCCTCGCTGCTGCGAGGCTGCTGCGAGGCTGCAGCGAGGCTGTACAGTTGAAGCTCCGCTCCATCCGCCAGAAGAGGGTCCCGTTGCCGCCGGTCCCTACGCCGGGGGTCTGCTCGTTTAATTTTTACCGGCTGCGCGTTGGGAGCGATCGCAAATACACTAAAAATTGAACTAAAACATAAAAATAACAATTATACTTTATTTATAAAGCCATTTAAAAAAACACAGCTGCAACAAAGTGCTGTACACATGAAATTAAGAACATATAAACAAAAGATGAGATGAAATCATGAAAAACAACAGTCATGTGTTTAATACAGAAGTGGGTTGAGCCTAACCAGGGGTTGCTAGGTGAGGGGCTGGACTCAGGTTGGGTGGGTTGTGGCTGCGGTTTGTGACGTCACAAACCGCAGGAAGTGAGAAACGAACCGTTTATATCACAGACAAATAAATCTACTTAGAGTAAATAAACCACTGGGTGCATTTCTTTGGCCTTAGGACTGTTTTTTTATGAAGTACATACCCAAAGTTGAGTAAAAAAAAACATTAAAAAGTGAATTTTGCATGTGTGGTCCCCTTTAAATAAACCAAAATTCTCACACAGAGGAAATTTAATAGCTGTGCAACAAATCTGTCATGATGTAAACATTATTATTAGGAATTTTTTTTGCACTGATAGAATTATTAAATATATTTGATATCCATCCATTTTCTTCGGCTTATCTGGGGTTGGGTAACGTGGTAGTAGCCTAAGTAGGGCGTTCCTCACCTCCCTTTCCCAAGCCACTTGGGCCAGTTCCTCAGGGGGAATCCCAAGACATTCCCAGGCCAGCTGAGAAATAGTCCCTCCAGCGTGTCCTGGGTCTTCCTTTGGGCCTTCTCCCAGTGGGACGTGTTTGGAACACCTCACCAGGGAGGCGTCCAGGAGGCATCCTGACCAGATGCCTAAGCCACCTCAACTGGCTCCTCTCGATGTGGATAATGTTGCAGATATGTTCTTGTTTTTGATTTTGTACATCTACCTTGTGGTGTTTGCTAGTTTTTGATACTTTGCATTTCACTTTGTATTTCTCTCATGTTTTTCTGTTGTTTGTTGTTTAAGGAAATTCTACCGTTGCTGTTCATCATTCTTTAGTTTATAGCAGGTCGCTTTTGTAAATGAGCCCACGAGGCTCACTGAGATTTAACTGACTAAATAAAGGTTGAATGAATGAAAAAAATAAGCAGTGGCTCTACTCTGAGTCCTTCCTGGATGACCAAGCTTCTCACCCTATCTCTAAGGGAAAGCCCAGACAACCTGCGGCGAAAATCGGCCCGCAATATCCGTGATCTCGTTCTTTCAGATAAAACCCAAAGCTCATGGTCATAGATGAGGGTGGGAACGTAGATCGACTGGTAAATTGAGAGCTTCGCCTTTTGACTCAGCTCCCTCTTCACCACGACAGACCGGTACAGCTCCCGCTTCACTGCGGACGCTGCACCTATCCGCCTATCGATCTCACGCTCCATTTTTCCCTCATTCGTGAACAAGACCCCAAGATACTTAAACTCCTCCACTTGGGGCTAGATCTCCTCCCTGACCCAGAGAGACACACTCACTAAGTAGATGTCCAAATACTTTGTATAACTTCCAGGTCATGAATAAACAAAATTTACTTCTACAGAAAAATATTTTTGGGAGAAATAAAAATATAGAAAATATTTGTTATTAATTCTGAAATGTATGTTATAACAATTTTGGCAAATT
>JBBPBX010030887.1:0-12179 GCA_038048925.1 Garcialebias charrua
AGTATATGTATGAGGTAGTTGATGTTGGTATAGAGGCAAAGTGGCATATGCATTAAGGCACATAAGGCACATTGGCATCCTTAAGCTAGGTTTATACTAGTGTCTCACGTCTTTTACCCCCCGTTGAGTGAACCCAGCGATGATGCAATTGCGTGTGTGTCACCGACCGCATTGAGTGTTTATACTTGGCAAGACGTGGGGGATAAATTATAATAAATCCCTCCCTCTTCCCTCCCTCTTCCAACTTTTTTTATTTTTTTTATTGAATTTATTCATTTCAAATTGTAAAAACACAAGAAAATTATTTACAAAACCACATTATAAAACAAAACAATACATGAAATGAAAGGAGGCAGAAGAAGAAAAAAATCTCATTATTTCTGCCCCTTCTTCAAACAAAATTAACAATCAATTCAAATAGCAATCACATATATAAAAAATATATAAGATATTAAATGATTTCTCACACAAAACCATAAATTCTGAGCTTTGAACAATAATAAAAGAATATTATAGTCAACCAAATCATAAAAATAAAAAAACTCAACTATGATTCGAACTCACATCCTTTGGTGTTGCAACGCAACGTGTTAACCACTAGACCACCACGGCTTGTTGTACAACAGCCGAGTTTGCTTTCTTTTAAAGGGTGCATGCAGGCGCGCATGCTTTTGTGTGCGCGCGCGTAAATATATATATATATATATATTTATATATATATATATATGTATTGGTGTGTGTGTGTGTGTGTTGGGTGCAATGCGCAAAGTGTGCTGAGGCGCACGGTTTGCGTGCGCGCGCACACACAGACAAGTTCTCTTCAAAACTATCCATGTGTCTGTCAAAGCAAAAACAAAAAATGCCCACAAACTTTGAACCAATCACACGCTGCGAGCCGCATCGTCGGCTTCTCGGAGTTCTGCTTGGGGGCTATGTACACGACGAGCTGTCACCGGGGGATCATAGCGGGAGTGCGGCCAAAAGTTGCGCAATGTTTGCTCACTCAACGGGGGGTAAAAGACGTGCGCCAGGCCATCTTGCCGAGTATAACAAGGCCTTTAGATAAGGCTAGTCAGAGAATACTGTATATGTATCAGCAGTAGTGTAGATATAAAAGTAGTGTACAGTAAATGTAAACATTAGTGATAAATGTAAAACAGTAGTAATAAATGTAAAACAGTAGTAATAAATGTAAACCGTATTAATAAATGTAAACAGTGAATGTAAACAGTAGTATGACTATAGTCAGTAATGTAATACAAACATTAGTGCAAATATGAGAAGTAGTGCAAACTGAATGAGCACATGACCGAGAGTTTAGTGATGAATAACCCGTTTGATGACACAGAGTCCAGTGTTAAAAACTTTGTGTTGAGTGATAATGTGTGAGAAAAAATTATCAAAAAACACATAAATTTGGGAGCCATAATGAAGGGAAAAAAGAGTTATGGCCTACTTCCTCCGTCCATCGGCCATATTCTCCATTCATTTACGATGTAAAACTGCCGTCCAGCTTGGTCCATCCTCCGTATTCTCTTTTAGTTTACGATGTAAAACCACATTCACAGTACCGTTTTGTATTGTTTTTTTGAATGTCCAGAGGACCAGACTTAGCTTTTTTAGAGAGTACATTGCAGAATTCCTCCACCGCTACGTTTACTACATAAAACCGGAAACTGCGTAACTCGGCTTTTCAAAATAAATTTTCAATTTTTTATTTATTTTTAATGGGAGATGTGCCATAACCACGAAACGTCGTAACTTGAGACCGTCGTAACACGAGGACTACCTGTATTCAGCTTAGTCTTAGGGGGCGTTTATGCAGTGCATATTTTGAGGGAAACCACACTTTTCTCCTTGCGGTTCTACTGATCATTTACACGACAACTGTGGCCCCCCTCTTTGAATACAGAGGTTTCTGAACCCACCTCTCAGAGTGGAGGTTTTTTGCTGACCCCCCACTAACTTAAACATCTCCCGCTGAGGCTTCGTGTTAAACCACATGCGCGCGCGCATGCACGGACAAACTGCATATTTCTATCAACATGGCGGCAGACACAGACCGCTTTCTGAACTACGACATATGGAAAATATTTTGAGTCTCATATATCTCATGCAGACTCTTCCACTGGCACATTTTCATCTTTAAATCACTTCTTGGTCTGCTGCCTTCATACATCTCCTCCTACATGTCTGCGTGCAGCTACATTGTGCGCTCTCAGGATGTGATTACCTGCAGTGTTCCATCAGTGAGGACTGAGCTTGGCAAAAGGGCCTTCTCCTACTGCGCTCCTGGCCTGCTTCCTGGAATATCTTACAAACAGATCTGAAGCTCTCGACCTTGACCTCTCTAAATGGCCCACATGCTCCACCCAAAACCGTCAGTGTTGGAAAGCAAGTTACACCAACATGTCTTCGGTCACTGGACACACTATAGCCGTTTTCGCACTGCACGGCCCTCCCCGGCCCCACCCTGCTTCTAATCCGGGTTCGTATGGTTCGCATTTGCCTTCTCGGGCCGGCGGGAGCCCTAGTTTTTTAACCCCATTGACGGAGGTTCTGATCGGGTCGAGCTCCCGGGCCCAGTTTGACGTCATGTACTGCTCATCATTTGATTTGTTGTTTGCAGCAGGGGCGGGACTGCTGCGTGTTGAGTCATCAACTCGTTCTAACAACAACCTTAGCGCAAGCTGAATTTCATTAAAATTTAACTACAGAAACCCCTAAAAAAATGTTAGCTGAATATATATATTAGTGTTTCTGAGTTTATTTTTTTGTTAATAACTGATTACAAATCAGCTTATTTTAAAATGTAAATAACACGAAGCGCGCACCCATAGAGAGCATTTCCGCATTTCAGCGCAAGCTGAATTTCATTAAAATTTAACTACAGAAACGACTAAAAAAGTATTAGTTAGCTGAATATATATATTAGTGTTTCTGAGTTTAATGTTTGTCAATAACTGATTACAAATCAGCTTATTTTACATGAGCGTAGCAAGGATTTTCTGAGGGGCGAACCGTTAAAAGAAAAAGTGGACGTAGAAAAAGCAAGATACCCAGTGGCTTACTGGTTAAGCGTTGGGTTGGCGCCCTGAGCCTTTTCTCGACTCGGGTTCGAATCTCACTCGGTTGAAACTTATTTTACGTTTGTCTTTTATTGGATAAAAAAATGAGGACTGTGATAAAAAAAAGGAGTTTGTGAAACTTCTTTTGAACAAAATAGCCAAGCTTGAAATCGATTGAATGAAATCCCTAGGAGGAGTTTGTTCAAATGCAGAGGCTGTAAACTGCCAAAAGGTGTGAAATGTGGGATGGCGTTCCAAAATAGCCACCTTCCTGTTGTAGTGGGACAGCACTCTCATGTCCGTTACTGGATGTGGGCCTCTTCACATCTCTCTGAAACTCTGAGTGTTACACCTTTCTTGAGTCCTCAAGGAGACAAGTGGACACTATTTTTGTTACATTTATTTTGGATTAAGAAACACAAATCAATCAGAAAGACTTCCATTTAATTTGTGTTAATTCAGAATTGATCAACAGTATATTTTTGTCATATAATGATGATCTGTTATTAACATGAGTTGCTCTCATGCTGGTTTATTTCTGCAGAACAAGCATGCTTTAATATTATGGCACAGTTTAGGGTAAACTTTTAACTTGCAACTTCTTTTGTGTTGTCTGTGAAGTAGCCATAATATTCTCTGTGCTCACAAGCGGCCATCTGGCCGATTCTATAAACAAGTTTTCCTACTGTCCTTCAGAGATCGTCCGACGGTGGGAGCTGAAAACTCATTCTTTTATTTTGTTAAACCAGCCAATAACCATCCAGGAAGTGGGCAGACTCCGCCCTCCATATAAAATCTTACTTCCTATAGACTCGTTAGTGCGTTGGGGAGAACTGAACTAACAACTGGTTTTCTCTGGAATCTAGTGAAACGTGGTGGTCATTTTGTCAATTAGACCTACGTTTCTCAGCAGAGTTACAGCAGAGCCTTGCGGTAACTCACTCACTCCTTTCTGAAAGAATTTGTTTTCTGAAAGCTTTATTTTGAAGCAGTCAGGAGTTCCTGCTGGGAAAAGCACACTTCTGCTCATCTGAATCAGCCATACACGCGCAGAAGTCAACTGGACGTCAACTGGACAACGCAGTCAGTTAGTGTCCACAAAACTTTGTTGCTCTTATCTCCAGTGACATATCGTCACCAGGTAAAGAAGCGTTGATTGTATGCTGAACGGGTGAGAAGTCCAGCTGGACCTGTTCTGGAAAGTGTCACCCTGCACCATTTCAAAATAATTAACTTCTGTTAAACTTATCCTTGATTTCTATTTCCTCCTCCTTATTCTTATTTTTCCTAAGCCAGTAAACTTTAAGTAAATGTGCCAACAGGAAAGTTAAACCTAACTTGTCTGTTTGTTTAATTTGAATTCTTGTCTACAGTAGTTATTAAATCAGAACTAATTTCGATACAAATGTGTAATATATATTACTTTTATGATTGTCTCAATAAAAGGTTCATCTTTGGTGGATCAACATAAGTTGACGTCTCTCGTGAAATTACATTTGTCTAGTCACATTAAAGCAATTTAATCCGGAAAAAGAGTGAACTCGTGAATATTGATGATAGATTTGTGTAGATGAAATCTGCTCAAACCTTTCATCTAAAATATAGGTAAGTCAGTAAACTGACCATATTATTTCACTGTTTATCGTACAACATTGGTGCCAGAGGGTTTTCTGTGCATCTTGGGGAATTGGACAAGTGTACCAAATTTCATGCTTCTACGACAAACTAAGGCTAATGTGGAGGGTATTTTGAAAATTTCCAGGTGGCGCTCTTGAGCCTTTTCTTTTGCAATTTTTGCGATTCCCTTAAAATACGTACATTTTCAACAGTCCTGATGCGTCCGCCAAATTTGATGAGTTTTGGGATATGTTAAGGCCCCCAAAAGGCCAATTCATTAAGAGGAACATTTTCAGCTCGGGCCTGAAACACAACGATTACAATAGGCCTTTGCAACGCTTCGTTGCTCGGGCCTAAAAACAAATGTCAATAGTTTGCACTTATTCACTCCCTGCATTTTATTTCTAATTCTCAGCAGTTTACCAATTTAGAGCGACATGAAATATCATTTGGATGAGATGCAGCTCATGGAGGAGCGTACAGTGTTTGTGTTACTGTGCGAGATGTGGAGGTGTTGACTCCCCATTTGACCCTCATCTCCCTGGGGCATATGGGACTGAGCTCAGGTGTGTTTGCAGCTGTGAGGACAATGTTCAGGTCAATGCTCAATCCATCGCTCTAACTTAATAAAATAATAACCAGCATTAAAGAAGACCTGTTAGTCATGGAGCCACACCACACCCGCTTGTTGTTTTCTTTTCATACTTCCTTTTTTCTGAGAAGGGATTTCCAGATGTTCATCATAAAACAAGTATTTTTAGTAGGTGCATTTTTCTTGCACCAACTTTTTCTCTGGTAATAAACTTGATTTGTGCTGTCGAGTAAGTGTTCATGCGCCTGACCACACAGAAGAGTGTAAATGTTATTCTGGCACCTTAGTTCAAACACACCAGCAGCAGCTTATAAAACTCCTATTCCTGGGAAATCTTTTAAATTTATGAATAAATTATGTGACGCTATGAAGATACATGTGTCTACAATAATTTATTGTGTTTATGTAACATTAGTTGCCCTGATTAAAGTATTTTCAAGCGTCTTTAAGCTGATAGGTGCTGAATTGTGTTCAGTGAACTACTTCCTCTGTGATGGCGTGCACCATGAGGTACTATTAGCCTCATTCACTTGACTTTCCTGGGGCTAAAGGTTAATTTTAAGACAATATGTCTGTCTGCCATAAATTAGTATGATTCTGTTGGATTTAACCAGGCAAACAGTGCATATGGTGCTTTTCCACAGTCTCTACACTCATCAGTTCCACACCACACCAGTTAAGGGCCTGCCCACTTTTTGAGTACTCACCCCCACTAAGCCTAGTTTATGGGACCACCTTGTTTGTGGTTCCAAATGAACTGCTCCGAGGTGACAAATGTGACATAAGCAGACAACAGCCGTTGATTTCCCAGCAGAGCTACATCACTGGATGAGCCAGCCGACACATACACGTAAAGTGTTAGAGATTATAATTATTTTTCCCCATTTTTTTGGCTACTGGCGTACAGAGTGTTGGAGATCAACATTTTTTGCACAGCTCCCAATATGACTTCAACCACCAGCAGTTGAGGACCATCACCATTAATGGAGGCTGCAGGAAACACCATTTCTACCCTGTTGCATTGCACACCTCGATTTTGACTATTGTTGTTCACCATTACACCAGAAAATCTGCAGAACCTCGCGCAGCCATGTTGGACCCGAGTTTAATTCGCTTGTGACAAATTCATTAATTTCCTCATCATTTCAGTCATGGAGTCAGCGGAGGAGGAAGCGATCACTTGACTTTTGGCAAAAAAAAAAAGAAGAAAAGGCCAGATCAAGGATGAAGAAGGGGAATTTAATACATTTGTGTCACATACAAAACAGTCCAGCGCCGGGCAGTTTATTGTGCGACAATGCGTTTGCGTTCGCGGTCGTAAAAATTGAGCTTGGCGCATTCATGCCCTGCGGGGGTACGCTTGTGCCTCTGCGTTCAAACGGCGTAGAGCGGCGTACAGCCAAACGCAGAGCTATACTGGAGCCTTAACACTTTATCCAAGAGCTTGTTGTTGTCACCACAATGGTTAAACATCCCTACCTATTCACTTTATGAATCTATTGTGCTGTTTTAAAGGCAATGGGGAGCTCAGTGCGTTCCTTCTATTGTTGCACCTGCAGACACTGATAAGTCTCTGCAAGGACCCTCCATGTTCTTTTTGTATTTTAAACACTTTAGTGGGGTCGTCATCTAGTGTGAAGTTTGCCTTAGCTTCTTTGTTGATGTGCATTTAAAAAAGTAATTCTAACATTGCTTTGCCACAGTGCTGCTCTCTCAGCTAAAACACATCTGCATTCATCAGCATGTGCACTCACAGATGTTGGAACACCTTCACGTAATTCATCTCACATTCATCTCACTGTTCATTTAAAGACTAAACTGGTAATGGATCATATAAGGTCTAAACTGAAGATCAAAGTTATTTCTTTATTCTAATGTACATCATAAAAATATAAATGTCAACATGCAAACATTATGCACTCACTCAGACCATCCAAAAGAACAACAGTTTTTATATACGTATAAATATGTTGTCTGAATGTGGTATGAACAAAACCAAACGTTTGTCACATTCTGTTGTGCTTGTTGGGTTCTTCAGGAAATAGTTGACCTCACTGCATGTGCTCTGATGAATACTCCACCCGGAGGTACACACCCCGCCAACCACAAATGGACTGGGCTTGTGTATAATAAATCGGTGGAATTGGGTTGGCTTGCCGAGATTAAGAGAGAATAATTATCCAACTGGGCTTTTGTCAGGATGTGGTGGTTTACTGCCATTCTCCCACTTTCTTCTTGTTCTCTTTGCCCAATAGCAGCTTAAATGTCTTCCATATGGTTGTTTGTGTACAACACAACATTTTCCTAGGTGGTGGCCTACAGAGAATACAAGGGTGAATGGTACAGCCACATGCTGGTGCTCATCCTTCATCTGAACTTTCTTTGGTACCGTTTTGTGGCCAGCTCATATTCATTGAGCAGGCCAGTTCTGCCTGAATTTTGAACTTTTGAAGTTCATCACCAATCCGTGTATGGTTCGTTCTTTGGTTTTTCCGTTTCAAAACAAAAACGGAATAACCAAACAAGCTTTGGTTATTCCGTTTTTTCGTTTTAAAATGGAATTACAAAAACGGTTTTTAAACGTTTTTTCTGTTTTTAAAACGAAATTAGAAAAACGGTAATTGCAAAAATAAAAAAGGTGTACGTTTTGTTTTTTGCGTAAACCAAAACAAGCTTTTATTTTGTTATTCAACACGAGAGCTTATGGCGGAGCCGTCTCCATGGCGACGCAAAACATTACTGATTTCAGAGTGTGATTTTCCTCTCTCAAAAAGCTTGATAATAAATTCAGAAAACGGTTAAAGTGCAGCCATTGCCTATTATTTAGGAATGGTTTGTTTTTAATGCCGTCTTTCTCCGCTGTAAAATTTATTCTTTGGCGACTTCCGGTACGTCATTTCTGGTATCGCTACAAATTAAAACAACAAGCGTATTTTATTTTTATTTAGATTGCAAAGCAAAAATCCAACACTGTTGATTTTCTATTATTTTGATTTTGCATTTTTTAGATTTAGGTTTTAAAAACGGAAAAACAGAAAAACCGTTTTGGTAACTGAAGAACTAATGTGCCGGGAGTTCAGTATTCATTTCCGGTTCCGCCATAAGCTCTCGTGCTGAATAACAAAATAAAAGCTTGTTTTGGTTTACGCAAAAACCAAAACGTACACCTTTTTTATTTTTGCAATTGCCGTTTTTCTAATTTCGTTTTAAAAACGGAAAAACAGAAAAAACGTTTAAAAACCATTTTTGGAAGAACCAAAGCTTGTTTGGTTATTCCGTTTTTGTTTTGAAACGGAAAAGCCAAAGAATGAACCATACATGGATTATCGCCCACCCAACTGCTTCTCTTGCTTGGGGAGTTTGATACCTGCAAATAATATCCGTAATTATGTCTCTTTAGGCTTTTAATGTTTAAACTGGTGGAAAAATATTTTTCCTTTAACAGAGAAAGGTTGGTGTCTGTGACACAAACAAGGAAATGAGGGAGAGATAAAAGCTTACCGTATTGACATCGTTTTTCAAATTATTGGATAAAAACAAATACATTTCTGATTTGATTTCAACAAATGTCATATTTCATGTGGCATTGTATTCCGGCCTAACATGGAATAATCTGATTCTCCTTCCCTGGATAATACCATTACACTGACTGATTTTCTCTCCTGGCTATTTCTCATGCATTTTCCTTCGCATGGCGTCATCCACCTCAACCACTCACTTTCATCACGCATCTCCAGGTTTCTCAACCCTTTCTTTACAGCCATATCAAGAAGTAATGCATCCAGCCATCCATTATCTTGCACTTGTTCTGAAGTCAGGTCTCGGAGGCAGCAGCTTGAGCAGGGAGGCCCAGACATCTCTTTCCACAGCCACCTTTTCTGGGAGGATTCCAAGGTGTTCCCAGGCCAATCGAGAGACTTATGCCACTTTTGCGCTGCTCTTACTCAGCCCCAACTCTGTTCAGCCCTGCTCAAATCAGCCTGGAAATGCACCGCACTGCAGGACGTGTTCTGGAGGCGTGTCCAGAATCCAAAATCCTGCTAATAAACTTTTAATTAATTTTAGTTTCCAGAGTGAGAGTTCTGAAATGAGTTAAACTCAAAGCAGTCTGCTCCTCAGATAAATAATGTTAAATTATTATTTTTAAATATGAATGTTTCTGTTAACTTTTTTATATATGAATATTTCTGTTCAGTGCCCTGAGACAACTTCTGTTGTGACTTGGCGCTATATAAACTGATCTAATTCTAATGAACCAGATCCTACAAAAACATTTATGTTTTCTATGTTTTTCTTCATCATTTGATGTATTTGCACTCATTGTGTTTACTTGTACTGTATTGGTCAAATTTTTTTAGACATGTGGTTTTATTTCTTGTATAAAGATTTTATTTTAGTGATTTAAAGTGCAACTCTTGTTTGTGATTTGTACATCTGTGGGTTAGAATAAAGTTGAACCAAAGGCAGTATCTCTTTTTTAAACATGTTTGAGGGAAATCTTCCTGAGAGATCCAATAATTTTGTCTTTTTATGATTTTTCAGCTGAGTTAACTTTAATTAACAGATTATTTAATAACGTCAACGTGAAAGTAGGGATGCACCGATCCAAATTTTCTTACTTCCGATCCGATCCCGATACTTAGATCTGGATATCGGCCGATACCGATCCAGTTCCAATGTCATCATCATCATTGATTTTATATGAGGCTGTAATAATCTCCTCTTAAGTACAATGTGTACACATATGCATGCATGTCCAAAAAGTCAACTTGAGGTAAGTTTTATTATTGTTGGGTAAGTTTCAAAGAATTCAATTCTGCTAACAAAACGTGTTTTTTTTTATTCCTAGCTTTAAAGTGGATATTAAAGTGATTCATTTAAGTGATTGTTTGTGTAAAGTTATTTTATATATTCTTTTAAATAATGGGGTGATATGAGATTTTTTTTTCTTCTTTCTGAACTCTTCATTAAATGTTTTCTTTTTGATGAATTCTTTTCATTTTGTCTCTTTTAAATGAATGAATAAAGGAATTAAATATAATATTAAATAGCTTTACATCTGCTAAGTTCATGGCATAAACCAACACAGACATGTTCCAGATTTTAGTATTTTACATCGCTTTATAATGTAGCTGTTTATGTTACGTTTTTTTTTTTTTTACAGTTTTCTTGTCATTTGTAATGATTATGCTTTTTTTATGATTGTTTACTGTTTTATTGATAAATATCTCCTGGAGGGTAAACATATCTTGGCTGCAAGTATCAAGCTGCAAAATTTTCTACATCTGATAGTGCTTGGTCATTAATTAGGATGAAGTTTAGCAACTTCTCGGTGAACATTTGTGCTCCTGGGCGTCAGCTGTGTGTTTTTCTTGTTCAATCCGGGGCGGGTGTGCTGATTTCGGTCAGTCGCTCACAGCCTGTCCCTCCACCGAGAAGGGGACGCGACTGGTCAGGTCGGGATGCCTGTGTTTCGGTTCAGCGAGAGTGGCGTCCCTCTGAAGCCCCGGAGCTCGAATGTCCAACATAAAATTAACTTGACCAAGGTTTAATGTGGTGCTATGGCTTTGCAGACATTGCACGTTGCTGTCTTGTGGTGTTTAGTATAAAATACTTCTACACAGCAGACATGCTACGATGAAAAGTTGGCTATCTGTTAGCCACAGTGCTACTGCACCAGCTCATGTTCACATGGCCGTGGTTACTGTTAGATTGCTAACAAACAAGACTTTTATTCTGAAGGATTTCTTCACCTCCCACAGTCTGGATTTTTTTTTCTTAACTGAAACTTGGTTAACTTCTGGTGAGTCCAGTGCTTTTTGTGAACTCTTGCCACTGAACTGTTCTTTCTTCAGCTCTCCCAGAACGACAGGTCGTGGAAGAAGAATAGCAACTGTTTACAGCGAGAGCTATCCCTGTAAACAAATCACTCCCTTAACATTTTATTCCAGCTTTGAGTTCAATTTATTTGAGCTTGAATCTTCACACCCGGTGCTGTGTTCTGTTGTATACAGACCTCCAAACTACAACAAGGACTTTCTGACTGACTTTGCTGATTTTTTGGCAGGAGTGCTGCCTAAATATGACAAAATCCTTTTAGCTGGAGATTTTAATATCAGCGTGTGTTGTGATGATAAACCGTTGGTCAAAGATTTTTTACAGCTGATTCATACATTTAATTTTGTTCAGTTTGTGTCTGGTCCAACACAAGAATGTGGTCACACCTTAGATCTTGTCTTAGCTCATGGTTTTAATGGGCCTCATTCACGAAAATGTTCGTATTTTTATCCTAAATTTCTCTTACTTTTGTTCGTACGAAGTGTTCGTACGAACATGCCACGTCAGATTCAACGAACACTTCTATCGTCAGGAAACGTGTGTAAATGAGGTGCGTAAATAATGATGAATCCCACCTGTCCTATTCACCTGCTCGTGCACGCGAGAGGTTATTTACATAATTCCCACCCCTCTGAACACCATATAAGGATATAGTTTCCTGCCACCGCGAGCAGGAAGTGTCCATTCATAAACAGATCGGTCCGGCTTTTATGCGTCAGAAAACACACAAACGCGGTTTGGCGAATTAAATTGACTCGCCTTTGATCATAGTTCAGCCCCGGATCTGAGCGTAGCCTGAATGCGAGACGCGCGATCCACACAGAATACAGATGACATCTGTGTGCGCCCACAGTCAACAGGCAGATTTATATTAAAAATGACATGAAACGACTGTATAAGCTTCGCTATATTTCCCCTCCCTCTGCAGCGGCGCCATGTGTGTGTGTGTGTCAGCTGTGATAAAGCCGAGGACCCACTCGTGCGGCGCGCACGGACCATCCCCGGGGCGCGGGGCACGGGGGGGGCCCACGCGCCACGTGCGGTGGTCGACCTGCGCGCCACGC
>JBBPBX010030887.1:12235-31202 GCA_038048925.1 Garcialebias charrua
GCGGGGGGGAACGCGCCACGCGCGGGAGGCCATGAGCGGTGGTCGACGTGGGCCGGGCGCGGGGGGGGGTTGAAGCCGCTTTATTTTAATTTAACCATTTTGTGTCGTTGCATTTAATTTTTTTCAAACTCAGAATATTTTCTAAATAATGAAATATAAGTTATTAGTGAAGGAAATTCCGTCTGGATAACAGCGGACCGACTGCTCGTAAAATATACGACAGGTCTGGACCACACGTAGATTTTGTTCGTATCTGAAAGAAATCCTAGGATACGAAAACATTGTTGAATGCCACAAATGATCCTAAATCACTCGTACGCACAGTTTAAGAACAAATCTGTGCGTATGAACGGTTCGTGAATGAGGCCCAATGTTTCTAATCTGGAAGTTTGTGATGCTGCCTTCTCAGACCACATGCCTGTTGTATTTGACATGCCACTTGTCAGTCTCTCAGACAAACCACGTGCTCCTGCACAGCCCTACCGGATCATTAACTCTTCCACTGCTGCTCAGTTCTCTGCAGCTTTTAGTTCTGCCATCAGCTCCAGGGATCCAGTGGGTCCTTGTTCAGATGTTGAGGCTCTCTCCTCTCATTTTAACTCAGCTTGTCAGTCTGTTTTAGATGCTGTGGCTCCATTAAAGATAAGAGCTTCCAGACCGAAGCCTGATCCCTGGACTGATGATGTCACACGTGCTGCCAGACGCCAGTGCAGGAGAGCAGAGCGAAAATGGAAGGACAAGTTGCAGGTGTCATTCCAAGCACTGAGGGACAGCTGGCATTTCTGTCAGTCCACTGTTGGAGAGCTGGAAAAAAAAATTCCAACATAATTTCCACCAACTCTAACAATCCACGTGTGCTTTTTAAAACCATCAGCTCAGTTCTTAGTGCCCCACAATCAGCCAGCCCGGAGAACTCAGCTGAAGTGTGCGAGAACTTCCTGAGCTTTTTTACCAACAAGGTTGCAAACATTAGAGCTCTCATTAGCCCTCCTTCTTGTGACCCCTCCATCTCTGTTACACACTCTGCTGTTTTCAGTCAGTTTGAGCTCGTCACCCTGCCTTTTTTTAAAGACATCACTGACCATATGAAGTCTGCTGGATCTCCAAATTATCCCATCCCACCTCGTCTTTTTAAAGAGGTTTTTCACATGGTGGCTCCTTCTGTGTCCCGAATCATGAATGGTAGCTTGGCAAGTGGACAGGTACCTGCAAGTTTTAAGCATGCAGTTGTGACACAACTGATTAAAAAACCCGGTCTTGACTCCACAGACATGTCCAATTTTAGGCCTATTTCAAAACTTCCCTTTGTATCAAAGATCTTGGAGAAAATTGTGTACAACCAGTTAACAGCTTACTTAAACGAACACAACCTTCTTGAACTGTTTCAATCCGGTTTTAAAACTCACCACAGTATTGAGTCAGCACTGTTGAAGGTTTGCAATGACATTCTCTTAGCCACAGACTCTGGTCACTGTGTAGTTGTGATGCTGCTGGACTTGACCGCTACCTTCGACACAGTGGACCACCACATCCTCCTGTCTCGTCTGGAGAACTGGGTGGGCATTCAGGGTCCTGCTCTACAGTGGTTTAGATCCTATTTAACAGGGAGAAGCTTTTGTGTGCGTTTTGGTTCTGTGGAGTCCTCTGGAGCACCTCTCACATGTGGAGTACTTCAGGGATCTATACTTGGCCCCCTTCTGTTTTCCCTGTATTTACTACCTCTGGGATATATTCTCCGGAAACATGGCATTTCTTTTCATTTTTACGTCGATGACAGCCAAATTTATGTTCCATTGAAACAAGGTAAACAAGACTCCCTGAACCAACTTCTGGATTGTATGGCTGAAGTCAGAGCATGGATGTCTCACAACTTTTTACATTTTAATGAGAAAAAGACAGAGGTCCTGTTATTTAAGCCCAGTGAGGGTTCCAAAGTTCATGCTGATTTGGGTCCTTGAACACAACATCTGACTGGGACAGCAACTAACCTGGGTGTAAGCCTGGACAGTGATTTTAAACTGGATGCTCAGATTAAATCTGTGGTCAAGTCCAGTTTTTATCACCTGAAACAACTGGCCAAGGTGAAACTATTCCTGTCACAACATTGTTGTATTGTTGCTAATATGTAGGTGTAGAATCAGAGTACTGTAGACGGAGCTCACTTCATAACACCATGCTTTATTTCACTTCTCCCAACTTCTTCTTCTCTCCTCCACACATCCTGTTCTCTCCCTACTCGGATGTTCCCCCTGCTGTCAGTCTTATGCAATTGCAGGACACAACATTTCCCTTTTCCTGAAACAATTACTTACATGTAAATTTGTACAGTAACCTGACAGCAGAAAATCAAAGTAATCAAATTATTATTTCTGTAAGCCAACAGTAATATGAAAGTTTACCCTGTTAACCCTTTGCATTACAGTATGAACAGTAGTAAATTTACTTGTCTTACAGAACAGTATGAACAGGAATAGTTTACACTTTTTTTCACTCTAACTTACAAAACCTGACAACCAGCTTGGTGCATTTCTATCTCTTTGACTTCTTCTTAACACAGCAAGCGGTTCATCAGTATTTCCTGGCAGTGCATATGCATCGAGTACAGTATCATCATTTTGTTCTGCAGCACGTAAGATTTGTTTTGGGAAGAGTGCAAGTTTTGAAGCATTCCACTTGCGCCCATCACTCAGTAAGAAAGTATTTGGTCCAACTTTCTTCATTACAGTACGTGGTTCTGTGAATCTGGAAGATCCTTTGGAAACGTGATCCGGTCTGCGAACACGAACAGTGTCCCCCACGTTGAATGTTGGTACTTTAGCTCTCATTTTCTTGTCAGTATATTCCTTCATTTTGTTTTGCTTTTGTTTCACCCTCTGTTGTATTTGAGCTTGGCTTTTGCTCTTCAGTTCCACTGGGAGTATGTTTAACTTGGTACGCATCTTTCTGTTTCTCAGTAGTTCAAATGGAGTAGCTCCGGTAGTTGCATGCGGAGTAGCTCGGTAGTTGTGAAGGAATTCAGTGACAGCTCCCTTCCATGAGCTGTGACTTCTTTCAGCTGTTTGTATGCAGTCTTTAAGCAGTCTGTTAAAACTTTCCACAGCACCATTTGCGTTAAGATAATATTCACTTGACTTTAAGTGCTGTATCTCTCTCTCTCTCAGAAAAGTACTAAACGCATGCGAAGTAAACTGAGTACCATTATCTGAAACAAGATACATTGGATTACCCTCTCGACTGAACACAGTTGTTAGGACACTCAGTATTACGTCTGTAGTAACAGTAGGAGCGAATGCAACCTCAGGCCATTTGCTGTAGTAGTCTGTTAGCACAATAGCATAACGGCAGTCCCATTTAGCATTTTCAAATGGACCTGTAATGTCTATTGCAACTTTTTCCCATGGTTTGCTAGGAAATTCAACAGGAGTAAGTGAAGCAGTAGTAGTTATTTGTTGCACTGGAACAGCATTTGGCAACATCTGTACTTTATGTATGAAATTTTTAGCATAACCAACTTCCCGAACTGACATTTCTGGAGAATGCTCTGAAGCAGTATTTGTTAAAGCTGGCTGAACCATAGAGTTAGGAGAAGTAGCATTAGCAGTAACAATTTGTCGTCCCTCAAGCTTCATTTGTAATGCTTGGAATAAATCTAAACCCAGTAGGGCAGCACCTGACTGAACAACAATAAAAGTACCTTCAGTAGAAATACCATCATGAGAAATAGTAGCTTTTAAGCACCATTTCACAGCAATTTTCTCTTTTGCATAGGTAACAAGAGTAACTGTAGGTTCAGTTAGTACACAGTCATAAAAGTAGGTGTGGTAGATCTCTTCTGGTATAATGGACACTGATGAGCCTGTATCCACAATCAGCTCAATATTTGTACCTTGTCCATTAACAGTCACTTGAACTGTGCAGAGAATCTTGTCTTGTACAGCATTGTTCATGTAAAGGACTGTGGCTTCATTAACGACGACTTCACGTACCTCCTTTTGAGTCGAACGGCAAACACGTGAAAAATGACCCACTTTACCACACTCGTTGCATGTCGTTTTAGCAGCAGGGCATGAAGGGTGGTTAGCAAGATGGTTGAAGGATCCACAGCGGAAGCAGGCTCGGCGTGTAGTAGCAGCAAGTTGAGTCGTGGAAGCAGCATGGTCCTGCGGCATCCTCCTCGTGTCCCAGCGGCGGCTTGACTTCGGCTGTCTTTGTACGGCCCTCACGTGAGCTGAAGCGTTAGCAACGTTAGCATCAGACAGTACAGCCCTCACGGGAACAGAAATGCTAGCAGCGGTAGCATCAGAAAGTACGTTAGCATCTCTTAATCCACTCTCAATTTGTAGCGCCAACGTTGTAGCTTTAGCAAGAGTTAGCTCCGGTTCGAGTAACAGTCTGTCTCTGATTCGATTATTAGCAACACGCTCTATCAGTTGATCACGTAGCATTTGTTCCTCCATGTTTCCAAAGTCACATGTGGCAGCTAACTCACGCAGAGAAGCTAAGAATTGTTGTACCTTTTCATCCGGCCGTTGTACACGTTGTCGAAACTTGTGACGTTCAGCAATCACGTTCACCTTCGGGACGAAATGTTCTTTAAGAGCAGTAATAGCAGTAGCGAACGTGGTCCCGGTATTCGGCAGGCTGTAGAAAAGTCTTTGTCCTTCCGTACCCAACGCATGGAGTAGAACCGCGCGCTTTCTGGCATCAGGCCAGCCATCTCCCGACGCGGCTATCACTAGCATGTAGTTGTCGAACATCTTTAGCCACGTTGGAAACGGTATTGTCGGTTCACCTGGGCACGGCATGAATGGAGCAGGCAAAGGTACAGAAAGAACCATCCTCGTCGATTCTCGTCGATCCTCGTCGCCAATGTTGTGTTGTTGCTAATATGTAGGTGTAGAATCAGAGTACTGTAGACGGAGCTCACTTCATAACACCATGCTTTTTTCACTTCTTCCAACTTCTTCTTCTCTCTGCACATCCTACTCGGAGGTTCCCCCTGCTGTCAGTCTTATGCAATTGCAGGACACAACAAACATCATTTTGAGATTTTAATCTATGCTTTCATCACAACTCGTCTGGTCCATTGCAATTCACTTTACGTTGGTCTGAGCCAGTCATTACTGACTCGACTTCAACTGGTTCAGAATGCTGCTGCTCGCCTTTTATCTGGTACCAGGAAACGAGAACATATCACCCCTGTCTTAAAATCACTACACTGGCTCCCAGTTCATTTCCGGATTAATTTTAAGGTTCTTTTGTTTGTATTCAAATGTCTTCATGGTCTCGCCCCACAGTATCTGTCCGACCTTCTCCAGCCGTACTTTCCCTCACGCTCTCTGAGGTTAGCAGATCAGCTGCTGTTGGTCGTCCCAAAGTCCAACAGGAGGCTGAGAGGTGACCGAGCATTCTCAGTCGCTGCCCCTAAACTGTGGAACGAGCTGCCTTTGCACGTCAGACAAACTGACTCACTTCTTGTTTTTAAATCTGCTCTGAAGACGCATTTTTTCTCTTTGGCTTTTAACACAGCTTGAAATGCTGGTTTTACTGTTTTTAAGTTATTTGTTTTATACCCTGATGCATGCTCAATAATCCAGGTAGAAAAATCTAAAAAAGCTAAGTCTGGTCCTCTGGACATTCAAAAAAAACAAAAAAAACGAAACAAAGCAAAAAAAAATTTTGCTTTGTTTCGTTTTTTGTTTTGTTTTTTTTGAATGTCCAGAGGACCAGACTTAGCTTTTTTAGATATTTGTTTTATAGTTTTTACTGTTTGCTGTTTTGATCTAGTAGTTCATCACTTTTATGGTATTTGTTGAGTTTATAGTTTTATGCTTGTTCGTGTTAGTGTACAACACTTTGGCCAACGGTGTTGTTATAAAGTGCATTATGAATAAAGTTATATTGTATTGTATTGTAGCTGTCTGCAAACTATTAAATGGATTTCCAGAATGTGGAGTGGGTGTTATTACTCTGGGTTCATGAGACACACCTCCGTTCAGGAAATACATTCCATAGTTTGAAGCCAACGTGCATCATGGATCGGAAATATCGGCAGGTTGGATTGGAAAATCCGATACGTAAATTACGCTGGTATCGGAGGCCGATACCGGATAGGATCGACCCCATCCCTACGTGAAAGCAGGATTTCAAGATAAAGCCGACACTGTTTATTTATTTTTATTCTTCACTGATAATTAGAAAACACTATTTTTTTAAATACATAAAATGTTTTTTTAAAAAGTTTCCACCCTCCGTCCTGGACTCCTGGTCCTCTCACCTTCTACGGCTAGGGGTCTGGCCTTGCGTGTTTCAACAGGTTGGCAGCTCCTATGATCCTCCGCTGTGATTCCGCTCACTCGAATTTGGTTGTCGGTCAACAAACAGATAAAAACGCCTGGACTCAAGCATTAAACACATTGTCATCCATCCATCCATCCATCCATCTTCTTCCGCTTATCCGGGGTCGGGTCGCGGGGGTAGCAGCCTAAGTAGGGAGGCCCAGACTTCCCTCTCCCCAGCCACTTGGAGCAGCTCCTCCGGGGGAATCCCAAGGCGTTCCCAGGCCAGCCGAGAAACATAGTCCCTCCAGCGCGTCCTGGGTCTTCCTCTGGGTCTCCTCCCGGTGGGACATGCCCGGAACACCTCACCAGGGAGGCGTCCAGGAGGCATCCTAACCAGATGCCCGAGCCACCTCAACTGGCTCCTCTCGATGTGGAGAAGCAGCGGCTCTACTCCGAGTCCCTCCCGGATGACTGAGCTTCTCACCCTATCTCTAAGGGAGAGTCCAGCCACCCTGCGGAGAAAACTCATTTCAGCCGCTTGTATCCGAGATCTTGTTCTTTCGGTCATAACCCAAAGCTCATGACCATAGATGAGGGTGGGAACGTAGATCGATCGGTAAATTGAGAGCTTTGCCTTTTGACTCAGCTCTCTCTTCACCACGACAGACCGGTACAGCGCCCGCTTCACTGCGGACGCTGCACCTATCCGCCTATCGATCTCACGCTCCAGTTTTCCCTCATTCGTGAACAAGATCCCGAGATACTTAAACTCCTCCACTTGGGGCAGGACCTCCTCCCCGACCCGGAGAGGGCATGCTACCCTTTTCCGGCTCAAGACCATGGCCTCGGATTTGGAGGAACTGATCCTCATCCCGGCCGCATCACACTCGGCTGCAAACCGCTCCAGTGAAAGTTGTAAATCACGAACTGATGAAGCCAGTAGGACCACATCATCTGCAAAAAACAGAGAAGCGATTCTAAGGTCACCAAAACGGATCCTCTCAACACCTTGGCTGCGCCTAGAAATTCTGTCCATAAAAGTTATGAACAGAATCGGTGACAAAGGGCAACCTTGGCGGAGTCCAACTCTCACCGGAAACGAGCCTGACTTACTGCCGGCAATGCGGACCAAGCTCTGACACCGGTCGTACAGGGACCTAACAGCCCTTATCAAAGGGCCTGGTACCCCATACTCCCGGAGTACCCCCCACAGAACCCCCCGAGGGACGCGGTCGAATGCCTTCTCCAAGTCCACAAAGCACATGTAAACTGGTTGGGCAAACTCCCACGCACCCTCCAGGACCCTGTTGAGGGTGTAGAGCTGGTCCAGTGTTCCACGACCAGGACGAAAACCACACTGCTCCTCCTGAATCCGAGGTTCGACTATCCGACGGACCCTCCTCTCCAGAACCCCTGAATAGACCTTACCAGGGAGGCTTAAGAGTGTGATCCCCCTATAGTTGGAACACACCCTACGGTCCCCCTTTTTGAATAGGGGAACCACCACCCCAGTCTGCCAATCCAAGGGAACTGCCCCCGATGTCCACGCGATATTGCACGCGACATTGTCATTATTGTTTTAAAATCTTTCAAATAGATCCAGCCGCTGTTCCGCATTCCGAGAAATTGCAAATAGCGGATCGGTGAAAAGTTTCTGAGATCCAGTGACTCCTCCCCCTGACCAATCAGTGTCTTGCATTCACATTTTGGTCCGGAGTCAGCTTGACTCAGCTCCAACGGTCCCACCATAGAAGCAGAGACAAAAAAAAGTCCCGAATCAGCCACCAATCAGTTAAAAATCAACTAAAAATCAGCTAAAAAGTACTGGTGCAAAAGGGATCTTTCTGTGGTGGACTGAGTAGAGTTGAGGCTGTGTAGGAGCAGTGCAAAAGGGGCAAAAATCTCTCCAGGAAGTCCTGGTTTTCCTCCCACTCGGAAACGCCAGAAGCACCTCCCTTGGAAGGCACTCAGGAAGCATCCTTACCAGATGCCCAAACCACCTCAACTGGCTCCTTTCAATGTGGAGGAGCAACGGTTCCACTCTGAGTCTCTCCTGGATAACTGACCTTCTCACCCTATCTCTAAAGGAGAGCCTGCAGAGGAAACTCATTTCAACTGTATCCATGATCTCATCAGTCACTACCCAAAGTTCGTGACCATAGGTGAGGGTAGACTGACTGGTAAACAGGGAGCTTTGCCTTACTACTCTTCACCACAAGGGACTGGCAAAGAGTCTGTAATACTACAGATGCTCCACCAGTCCATATGTCAATCTCACACTACATTCTTTCCTCACTGGTGATCAAAACCCCAAGATACTTGAACTCCTCCACTTGAGGCAGAACCTCACCCTTGACCTGAAGAGAGCAATCCACCTTTTTTTCTTTCTTCTTTCATCAAAAATAAAAATAACTTATGACTATTTGTCTATCACTGCATTTGGCTTAGAAAATATATTTCTCTTTGCTACTTGCCCAATATTTGATTTTTCTGCTCCACACTTTCAGAGCTAGAGAACTGCGTTCTTACAGTGTGAAACACAAGCCCAATTCATTTCACCCATGTGGAATACTATTATATTTTTTAGGACCTGGTTCACTTTGAGGAAGATTTTGCTATTGACTTTGAGTGAAAAGCAATTGTGCTGTTATTGCAGCTGTCCAAGTGAAAAGGAAAAGTAGCCATTTCTGGAATTCAAGATGTTTCCAAGAAGACATTCTTGCTGACAGCCTGTTATTCTGTCTGCACACTTTCATCCCATCAATTCTTTCTGTAATGTGCCACTGGTCTCACAATGAAAAAAATGGATAAAATTCCCAAATGGAAGTGAATGATTTTCTAACGTTAATACAGTTTATCTTTATAGCTGCTTTGTGAACGAGGAATGATTGGTTAATGCAGAAAGAACCATGCATCATAGGGGTGACATCTCCTGGAGCCAGTTCTAAATGATACAATTTATGGTTTATTAATTACAGTTCAGAAGAGATTTTAATGCAGGTTTGCACAGGTTTTGAAATTTTGTTATTTACTAAATATCAGAATCAATATGTAAAAAAAAAAGACCTGAAGTCTGTATTTTATTTTGAGTTAAAGATTAATGCACTATGGTAGGCTGAAGTCTGTTTACTTTGTTTTTATATATTTTGAATTATTTGTCTGTGATGGACTGGAGACCTGTCCAGGTGTCCCCCGCCTCTCGCACAGTGATGACTGGACATGGACACCAGTGACCCCTGTGACTCTTAAAGGAAGAAGTGGTTAAAGATGATGGATGGATGAATTATTTGTTCCTAGATTTTTCTTTTTCTTTTATTGTTTTATAGAAATCCAGGTAACTAAGCTAACCTAATACTGGTAATTTAAGTTACAGAAGTTAATGCATTCCTGTATTATTTGTTCCTATTTTTGGTATGAATATCAAATGATGCAAAAAATTTGATACAATACAGACCATAAAATTATTGTTTTAAATAAATGTTCTATTTGTTTACAAAATTATTCTCAGTTTAAAAGTATTGTTTTAAATAAATGTTCCATTTGTTTACATTCTTCTTTATTCTTTTCAGCTTGTCAGTTACAAAACTGAAACTTTATTTTATGACCATTTTAATAGAAAAAATGTTTCTGAATCATAAATCGTTTCTGAATCAAAAAATCGATTTTGAATTGAATTGTGACACCAAAAATTGGAATTAAATCAATTCTCCAGACACTGAGAGATTTGCACCCCTTATGCATTAGCACCTGCCTGCCATATTATTGCCCAGGTTTTACAAAAACGGACACTGGGTAAATCCATGTTTGAACACATTCTCAGCTTGATTCCTTTAATTGGCTTGTCTTTTGCTTCATCAGCTAGCTTGTTAGAAGAGGGTTGGTTTTCAGAGGAGATTATATCTCCATGTCAATCTCATGATCAGACAACAAATACAAACACCACAGAAAATGGTATGCTTCAGTCTGAGACCAATAGATTTATATGATTCCTTGGCAACAATTCGTTGAAATATCTATAAAATTTGATAAAGTCAGACATTTAATTATATTTCGTAATAATGTCCTTAATACAACAAATGAAAAGATAAATAAAATGAAAATTGTGTTTTTCCCCCTCAGATCCTGTAACACTTTTAATCTGACATGTTTTTTTTCTGATGTACAGTATTAAGTTAAAGAGAAAAAAACAACCTCAAAGTTATTTTTTTTAATTTTTTCTACCAAAGTAAAATGTTGTCAGGGGATTTTTGGTCAAGGTCAAGGGTGTTTATCACTACAAATACTTTGTATTAAATTAATGTTGAACTATGTGTTTGAGTTACCAGATAATTGTGTTTCCTCTCAAAGAGGAGCCTGCATGTGCAGCCGAGGTCGTCAATGACTTGCCTGTGAGCTGTGATAGCTGATAATCATATTATAACAACGATTCTCGCACACTGCCTGGTGCAGACACTCACGATCGGCCTCCAATGATCTATGTGGGATTTTGGTCTTGTCTCTGTCTGTTTCCTCATGTTTCCAGCTCTCAGTGTTTTCCTTCATTGTGTTCAGCCCCTGTTCTCACGTGTCTTGTTAACCACCGCAGCTGTCTGTCTTTGTCCTAATCAGTGTGTGTATATATTCAGTTCACTGGTGTCTTGTCTTTGTCTCGGGATTCTCCTCATGGTGTGTGTTCTGCCAGCCATCCTCCAGTTTATACACTGCCCTGTCAGCCTTTGCTTTGTTTTGTTTTTGGAAATAAATACTTTTGGATTTTTCACGTGCCTCCTGTCATCCTCCTGCAATTGGGTTCAACACTCCTGACAGCGAAACACGACAGAATCCCGAAACCAACTCTGAACCCAGCAGGAGTAGGATCACATTGTTTGAAATTTTCGCCCGTGAGGCGGATAAGACCACTAAGCAGGACAAAGGGAGGAGAGGAAGAAGAATTCATTTTGGGGGACCCGCCTGGTCATTAAACCCGGGTCCTCAGCCTCTCCGTCTCACTCCTCCTCATCTGCTCGTCACGCTGCTCGCCACGCTGCTGCACCCCGCTGCTGCACCCCGCTGCCCACCTCCTCCGCGTTCTCCTCCTGGCTGTCATGGACAATCGCCTGAGAGAGGGGGGCGAACTGCTGGTCCTCCCCGAACCCAGCGCAAAAAGGGGAGAACTTCCCGAGCGGAGGAAAAGCCCAGCTCTCAGTCACCAGAGGAACAACGGAGAGTTTCACTGGGGGGAAGTTACCTGCCAGAGGATCAGCTCTTGCTCACTGGAGGAGCGAGGGGGGAACTCGTTGGGGGAGAGGAACCCTTGCCCCCAATTGCCAGAGGACCAGTGCAGCCCTCCCTCGCTGGAGGAGCTGGAACGGTGGCAGGCCTCTATGGTGGCAATGTATCTGGCCTTAGTTCTGCCCTGCCGTGAGGAGACCCAGGTGGATGCTCCTCACTCCAGTCCTCCAGAGGGGTTCATGGCTCCATCTCTTGCAACAGCCCCTGTCTCGCCACCTGCTACAGTTTCGGCTCCTACTCCAGCTGTAGCACTGCCTCCATCTCCAGCTACAGTCCGGACCCCAGCTGCAGCCCAGCCTCTGGTCACTGGTTCCCTAGCTGCAGCCCCGCCTCTGGTCCCTGGTTCCGCAGCAGCTACAGCCCCGCCTCTGGTCCCTGGTTCCCCAGTTGCTGCAGCCCAGCCTCTGGTCCCTGGTTCACCAGCAGCTACAACCCCGCCTCTGGTCCCTGGTTCCCCAGTTGTTGCACCCCCGTCTCTGGTCCATGGTTCCCTAGTTGCAGCCCCGTCTCTGGTCCCTGGTTCCCCAGTTGCTGCAGCCCCGTCTCTGGTCTCTGGTTCCCCAGCTGCTGTAGCCCTGTCTCTGGTCTCTGGTTCCCCAGCTGCTGCAGCCCTGTCTCTGGTCTCTGGTTCCCCAGATGTTGCAGCCCCATCTCTGGTCTCTGGTTCCCCAGAAGCTTCAGCCCCGTCTCTGGTCCCTGGTTCACCAGCAGCTACAGCCCTGTCTCTGGTCCCTGGTTCCCCAGTTGCTGCAACCCCGTCTCTGGTCCATGGTTCCCCAGTTGCAGCCCCGTCTCTGGTCCCTGGTTCCCCAGATGTTGTAGCTCCATCTCTCCTCTCTGGTTCACCAGCAGCTACAACCCCGTCTCTGGTCCCTGGTTACCCAGTTGCTACAACCCCGTCTCTGGTCCATAGTTCCCCAGTTGCAGCCCCGTCTCTGGTCTCTGGTTCCCCAGATGTTGCAGTCCCATCTCTGGTCCCTGGTTCTCCAGCTGCTGCAGCCCTGTTTCTGGTCCCGGGTTCCCCAGCTGCTGCAGCCCAGCCTCCTTCAGCTGTTGCAGGCCAGCCCCACTGCCTCCAGCTGCTGCAGACCAGCCTCTACCGCCTCCAGCTGCTGCAGGCCAGCCTCCACTGCCTCCAGCTGCTACAGGCCAGCCTCCACCACCTCCAGCTGCTACAACCCAGACTCCACCGTCTCCAGCTGCTGCAACCCAGAATCCACCACCTGCTACTGCAGATCTGGACCCTGGCTCATCTGCGGTCCTCACTCCTGGTCTGCCTGAGATCCATGCTCTTGGCTCTTCGGCTCCTGGTCTGCCCAAGGTCTTCACCCCTGGTTTGTCCGTTGAAGATCCCAGCCCACCTGAGGTCTTCATCCCTGGTTCGTCCGAGATCCTCATCCCTGGTTTGTCCGAGGTCTTCGTCCCTGGTTTGTTCGAAGTCTTCGTCTCTGGTTCGTCCGAGGTCTTCGTCCCTGGTTCGTCCAAGGTCTTCGTCCCTGGTTCGTCCGAGGTCTTCGTCCCTGGTCCGTCTGAGGTCCTCGTTCCTGGTTCATCCATGGTCCTTGTCCCTGGTTTGTCTGCCGAAAATTCTGGCTCACCTGAGGTCCTTGGTTCACCGCCGAAGATCCGGGCTCAACTGAGGTCCTCGTCCCTGGTTCATCCGAGGTCCTCATCCCTGGTTCGTCTGCTGAAGACCCTGGCTCATCTGTGGTCCTCACTCCTGGTCTGCCCGAGGTCCTCGTCCTTGGTTTGTCTGAGGTCTTTGGCCCTGGTTCGTCCACCGAAGATCCCAGCCCGCCTGAGGTCTTCGCCCTTGGTTCATCTGCTGAAGAGCCCGGCCTGCCTGAGGTCTTCGCCCCGGTTCGTCTGCCAAAGATCCCAGCCCGCCTGAGGTATTCGCCCCTGGTTCGTCCGTCAAAGATCCCAGCCCACCTGAGGTCTTCGCCCATGGTTTGTCCGCCATCCTCACCCTTGGTTTGACTCTGGAGGTACTCATCTGCCTGAGTCCAGGAGGACACAGGTGGACGCCCCTGTGGCCTGCTGATGGACGGTACCCTGGCCACCCACCTGAGCTCTGGCCTGAGGGTGGATGGTTTCCAGGCCGCCCTCCTGATTCCCTGCCTCATTGGGGACAGTTACCAGATCGTCTGCCGGAATTCCAGACCTTCCTTGGGTGGTCTCCTGACTGTCCACCTTGACTCTGGGTTGGGGTCTTGGGTTTTGTGTTTGGTGCTCCCCAGGGTTTGTGCCTGCCGGTTTTTGTTCTTTGGTCCTGTGTTTCTTGGTCTGTCCTGTGTTTGTCCCACTTCCCACCCAATTTGGATGTTGCTTGTCCTTGGGATGTCTGGAGCTATCCCTTGAGTGTGGGGCACTGTGGGATTTTGGTCCTGTCTCTGTTTCCTCATGTTTCTAGCTCTCAGTGTTTTCCTTCCTTGTGTTCAGCCCCTGTTCTCACATGTGTCTTCTTGATCACTGCAGGTGTCTGTCTTTGTCGTAATCAGTGTGTGTGTGTGTGTGTGTGTGTGTATATATTCAGTTCACTGGTGTCTGGTCTTTGTCTCGGGATTGTCCTCATGGTGTGTGTTATGCCCTCTGTCGTCCAGTTTATTAGTAAGTATGCTTCCCCGTCAGCCTTTGCTTTGTTTTTGGAAATAAATACTTTTGGACTTTTCATGTTCCTCCTGTCATCCTCCTGCAATTGGGTTCCACACTCCTGACGGCAAAACACGACAATCTATACCAGGGCTATTCAACTAACTTGCTCGGGAGACCACAGTTACTGAAAGCCAAGAGCTCAGGGGCTGGACATCCAGCAGTTATTGTCATTAAGTTTGTTTTATGCTTAAATTTTATTTAAAATGAACCCATTGGTGGGCTGAACTGAGTTCATCCGTGGGCTTGATTTGGCTTCCGGGCCACCAGTTGAATAGCCCTGATGTAGAGCTTTAATGCATCTGTGTAAACCTGTGACTGAAAGTCTGCCCTTGAAAGTAAAACCGGTTAAAACATCTTCTTGTGTCCTCGAGTGTGGCTTATTTCAGTAACCAAGATGAACAAAGCATATTTTTATCCAACAAATGTAAAATATTTTGATTAAAAGTAACCATAAATGCAACTCCAGATACATTTTCAGGTGCAGCTTCATCGTTCACACATGCTCACTCGCTGTCGGGGACTTTGAAGTGGTTTAAAAGATTTTCTGTAGGTGTTCGTTTTTCTCACAGGATAAAATTTTTGTAGCTACTCATCATGACTTTCTGTAACCACAGTAACTCTTAGCTATTTTTATACTCGAGCAGGTCCACAGTTAATTTCTACAGCATTTGAAAGAGCTTTTAAGCAGTTACTCTTCAGCAGTTTATATTCACTGTGGCAGCACATTATAGAAATCATAAGAAGGCATTTCAGGTTAAACTGCACAGACATTTGTAAGGCTGAAACACACACTTCCTGGCCAAAGAAACATATGACCCATAAAGGAACACTTAATACTGAGATTGCTACAGTTATTAAAAAAAGAAAAACATGCTTGCTGTTGTGAAACTCAGATATAATTTGTTGCTTAAGAAATGGTGAAAAATACACTTATTTCAGTTTTTTGTAATCACCATTAGGTTCTGAGTGGTGAAGAACCTAAAAATTGCCAAGTTGAAGCCTGATTACTTAAAGCTTCAGTATGTAGCTTTTTTTATAAACATATTTCTTCACTCTGTCACTACCTCCTGACAGACTGATGTTAGCCAGGTAATCTCTGAAAAAAAAAAAAAATATTGTCCCCTTGCTTCTCCAGGTGGTAAATAAGCATTTCTAAAAAGAAAAGGTGACACGCCATTTTCCAGCCAATAAAAACAGAGCTTGAATTTGAATCAGCCAATAAAAACAGAGCTTGAATTTGAATTTCCACAGACCATGGGAGAGCAGAGCCATATATGGCTCTGAGGGGGAGGGATCAGAATGCTTTGCCTGTTGAAATTTTTTCTAAGTGCTGCAGTTCTACAGAAACTGCAGACTGAACCTTTAAAGTGACCAAAGAAACAAACAAAACGTTGAGAACAGAACCTCTGCAAGGCAGGAAAGCTAAACCTTACTTTTGGGAGGGTTGAACCCAATGATTCAAATCCCAAAAAAGACATTGCTATCAAATATAGGATACACTGGTAACTGAACATGTGAAGTCAAGTACAACGGTTCACTAATGAAAGTGGTAAAACTAGAAACCTAAATATACACGTATACAGACAAAAATAACAGAAACCAGTTGAGTACTGGAGATCAAACAGAAAGCAAAACGAACTGAAATCAACAACAAAAAAATGTATTTAAATATTATTACTACAAAAAAAATTAATAATAATAATCATAATTATTATTATTATTGTTGTTGTTGTTGTTGTTGTTGTTGTTTTGTATGGTTGTTGTTATTGTTGTTGTAATTTTTGTTGTTGTTGTTGTTGTTGTTACAATAAATAATTTTCAAGGGAGCAGAAATGTAAAATTATAATCTACAAAAACTAAAAAAAATATGAAACCAAAACAACATTTAGAGATTAGTAACTATGACAACCATTTTGTTTTGCAAATCTAAATTTATGCATGGCTACATTTTGGTAATTTTTTATTTTTTTATTTAAGTATTGATTTTTGATGTAACAGCTGGATTTGTTGTTTAATATCTTGCAACAAATTATTTACAACAACATGCTTCTGCGTTGTGCCTACATTTAAAAGGCAAATCTAATTTTACCTACAATCAAAAGGTTTGTATTTTAATATAAAAGCAACATTATTATTTTTTGGATGCAACACTGTTTGATACTCATGATTGGAATAAATGATGACTTGTACTCCCAACATGCCAGACCTCTTTATGTGAAGACAATATTGCAGCAGATTGCTCCCCATCATCTGTTTCTTCTCCTGAGATGTAATTCTTACCACTAGATGTTGAGAAATAGTACATTTTCACGCAAACTCTGTCCTCTAAATAGTACTTTTGCCTGAGTCTGGTTATTACAGAATCAGCTCCTTTCAGGTCCTGATAAAATACTTAATTTAAATGTGGGTAAAATACACCAAATCAGAGCGAGGTTGTATGCCTACACAGCTTTAGGTGCACATATCCCTGTGAGGGTTTTATGAATCTGCATGAAACTGAAGTGTACGTGGGAAATTAAAACTTATGCATGTATTTGGTAAATTTGAGTCTAAAGGCTCCCACAGACTTGGACGGACTGTGAGCCTCGCGGAAACTGCTCGCACTGTCCACAGGCAGTTGAGACTTCATTCTTGAGCGTACATCCTGATGGGCTGCAGCTCAGCTCCGCAGGCAAGGGACATTTACCTTCGGGACAAATTGAGTTTGCCGATTGGTCATTTGCTGACACACCTACTGGATTCATTAACCGTGTTTCCATCAAGGTTTCTAGGTGCGCATTTTGAAGTATCGCAGTAGAAAAGCTTAATGGAAACGGCAAAATCCGTATTTACTTTCTCAAGTTCGCCAAAAAGTTTATACGCTCGCTTGAGGTGGTTTTTGGGATGTTCGAAAATGAGCAGATGCGCACAGCGACAGATGGAAACACATTTGCCGACTCGTGCTGCCGAAGCGAACATTCACGTCACGTGACTGATCAGCTGTTTCCGCTCCGGACAACATGTAACATCGCTAAAACTAGTTTGTATGACAGAATAAATACAACTCGACCGATAGCAACACGTACCTGAAATATTCTCTCCATTTTGACGAGATGTGTGGCCAGGTTCTGTTTTCAACTGCTACTTCCTGTTTACTGTAGACATGCGCAGTGCTCACGTCTGACGTAATGACGCTGACGTCTGACGTAATGACGCTGTGCGTGGCTTGGTAGATGCGCTTCAAGCCAGCAGATGGAAACACTTCTGCTTCGCATTAATTTGTATTTACATATTTGCGAGATTTCAAAAATTAGCTCAAAAATCGAAATGAAAATGGATGGAAACACAGCTATTGACAGGCTACAAAAAAAAAAAAACAAGAGCTGGAAGCAGCGGTGTGCTGTGTTTATATTTTGCTAATAATAAAAAGTTCTAAAAAAAAAAAAAAAACAGGGAGCGCTGACCCTGCAGCCCACACATCAGACTGGCCCACCAGGAAATCTCACGACTCTCCTGCAACCACGCGGGGCCTGGTTTTAATTCTCTTGTGATAAATTCCTCAATTTCTCACAATTTCAGTCATGGTGTCAACGAATGAGGAGGAAGAGATGGCTTGTCTCTTGGCAAAAAAAAAGAAAAGAACAAAAAGGCCAGACCAGGGATAAAGAAGAGGAATTTAATACATTGGTATTGCATACAAAACAGTCTGTCGCCGGGCAGTTTATTGTGTGACACAGAGTATGCGTACGTGGTCGTAAAAATTTATCTTTGCGCAGACATGCCTTGCGGGTGTCCACTTCGAGTCTAATCCGGTACACACAGGCTTCTGTGGAATGAGGTATGCCCGAGTATGTGGGAGCCTTTAGTGTACCTTTAGTGTACACGGGGGCGGCCGTGGTGTAGTGGTAATGGCAGTCGTCTCCCGATCGGAAAGTTGGCGGTTCGACTCCCGGGACCCGCACCATGTGTCGTTGTGTCCTTGGGCAAGACACTTAACCCTGAGTTGCTCCCGGTAGGACTGGAAAGCACCTTGCATGGTAGTCTGCCGCCACCGGTTTATGAATGTGTGTAGCATTCAATATATGTGTAGCACTTTGAGATTTTCAGTAATGAAAAGTGCGTTATAAATTGAATTAATTATTATTATTATTATTATTATTACCTCTGTAAATATGTAGACACATTACTGTATTTGGTTTGTAGGAAGCAGTTTTTTTAACGGGTCACATACATTAGCGTCAGAAGCATTTGTAATGTGTGGGGGGCACATTGGTGGAAGTGGGGGTCTGGGGGTCCTCCCCAATAAAATTTTGAATAAAGTAGATGCCATTTCCTGCATTCTGGTGTATTTTAACAAGCTGTTAAACATCTATGTTTACCTACATAAGTAAACACTTGATTCAATAACTATTTTGACCAACAGCCCCCCCACCCCAAGTCCTCAACTGCCGACACTAACATAGCACTAAGCTAGTGGCGCACAATACAGACGCGCTAGCTAATATGTTACAGACATAGTGCTCCGCTTCTCTCATGCATCCTAAACCCCCCACCCCAGTCAACAACTACAGGACTAATGTAGTGCTAAACTAGCGCACAACACAGATGCGTCTCCTGTGTGCCCTGCCAAGCCATGTGACCTGGTGGAAACAATGCATATGGTGTCAAAGTCAAAAGTCAAAGTTTCTTTATTTGTCATTCAGGAAAACCTGGAGTGGACTTTTAGTGGTTTGGTATTGTCCTACTAATCAAGTGGAATGGATTCAATGTGTGTGTGTGTG
>JBBPBX010030888.1:0-17211 GCA_038048925.1 Garcialebias charrua
AACACATTCAGTGTAAGACAACACTCCGATACACAGTTACATGCCAGGGAGACAGAAAAGTGGGTGAAGAATTTATCTGACAGACAGCTCACCCAGCCGGAGACAGATATTCTTGCCAGGGGGCTAAACTTTGCAGTGGCACCAAGTAGAATTCCACTGGTGGAGATGATCACAGCCACTGAGTCAGCCATCCGTAACAACAAAATTAAAGAGTTTGAAGCAGAACAACTCAGAGTCAAAGTTTCAGCCTGTCTCAGTAATGCTAAACCACCACCTTCCAACATCAGTAGAGAAGAGAGGGATGCACTCACCACGCTTAGCAAGGACAAAAACATCATAATTCTCCCAGCAGACAAAGGAAGGTGCACAGTGATTTTGAACCAGAAAGACTATCATGAGAAAGTTATGTCACTCCTTAGTGACTTAACCACTTATGAACCGCTGAAAAGAGATCCAGGAAGTGGTTACAAGAAGAAGTTGATAGATTGCCTGAAAATTTTGAAGCAGGACAAGGCTATTGACAATATTCTGTACCACAGACTGTACCCAGGGGAGGCCACGCCAAGTCTGTATGGTTTACCCAAAATCCACAAACAAGGTGTACCTTTAAGACCAATTGTTAGCATGATTAACTCTGTCACTTACAATGTTTCCAAATATCTGGCATCTGTACTCATCCCTTTAGTTGGCAGCTCAGAACACCACATACAGAACACCATGGACTTTGTGGATAAGGTGAGGGATGTCATCATGGAGACTGATGAAACAATGGTCTCTTTTGATGTCACATCGCTCTTTACGTGCATTCCTGTTGATGAGGCAGTAGAGGTGGTCTGTTTAAGGTTAAAATCAGACACCACTCTGAACAGCAGAACCACGCTTTCCACAGAGCAACTGTGTCAACTCTTGAAACTGTGCCTGCAGTCAACCTACTTCACATATGGGGAGCAATATTATAGGCAGAAACATGGGTGTGCTATGGGGTCTCCAGTTTCTCCTATTGTTGCCAACCTGTACATGGAGGAGGTAGAAAAGAGAGCCTTGACATCCTTTCAGGGAGACCACCAAGTCATTGGTTCAGGTATGTTGACGACACCTGGGTTAAAATTAAATCTCAGGAAGTCCAACATTTCACTGATCACATCAACTCTGTGGATAAATATATCAAGTTCACACGAGAAGATGTAAAAAATGGCAGGTTGGCTTTCTTGGACTGTGAGGTCTCAGTTTCTGATAGAGGAAATTTGCAAACTGAGGTGTACCGCAAACCCACCCACACAGACCAGTATTTACAGTTTGACTCCCATCACCCTCTGGAGCACAAGTTAGGAGTCATCAGGACTCTGTACCACAGAGCAGACAGCGTCCCCACTAACGCAGCAGCCAGACAGAAGGAGAAATCACACACAAAACAGGCTCTAGAGAAATGTGGATATCCTAACTGGGCCTTCCTGAAAGCAGAGAAGAAACCCAAACAGGACTCCAGCCAACCATCAGGTGAAAAGAAGGAACCCAGACCCAGACCAGTGGCCATTCCATATGTTGCAGGGGTTTCAGAGACATTGAGACGTTTATTTTCTAAACACAACGTCCCAGTGGCTTTTAAACCTCAAAATACATTACGGCAAAAACTGGTTCATCCCAAAGATCCAGTCCCCCGGCAAAAACAGAGTAACATTGTGTATGCTGTTCAGTGTCAGGAGGGCTGTGATCAGTCTTATATCGGGGAAACTAAACAGCCACTGGCCAAAAGGATGGCCCAGCACAGAAGATCAACATCATCAGGTCAGGACTCTGCAGTCTACACTCATCTCCAGGCCAGCGGTCACTCTTTCAGGGATGAAGATGTTCACATCCTTGATAGAGAGGAACGATGGTTTGAGAGAGGAGTAAAGGAGGCCATCTTTGTGAAAAGAAACCGCCCATCATTAAACAGGGGTGGAGGCCTCCGGGTTCAACTGTCCCCCTCCTACAATGCTGTGATTGCTGGTATCACTCAGCCCTCTGTGAATAGCAAACAACCATCAGGGTGCTAACGATCCTTTGTTAGGCTGATGGTCCTCCTTGATCATGTGAGCAGCTGGTTTCGGCTGTCATCAGCCAACTGGTTGTGTAACACTGTGAGAGGGTGCTATTTATAAGACTGAGCTGAACCCAGCACCTCAGACTGAGGAAGTCTTTCGGACGAAAGACGAAACGTTTCTACAGTTTTTTTTTGCTTTGTTTTGTTTTGTTTTTTTGAATGTCCAGAGGACCAGACTTAGCTTTTTTAGATTTTTCTACCTGGATTATTGAGCATGCATCAGGGTATTTGTTGCTTCTAGTTCATTATTTGACACAGTTACAAATGGAAAATCAGCCACTTCATCTAATAATCAAACTTCTACAAATCAAATCCCTCCTACAAGTCAATCCTCAGTTAATCACACCTTCTCTTTTTCTCCGTTCTCAGTCAGTGAGGTAAATAAACTGTTAAAAGATCTTGATCCTAAAAAATCTGCAGGTCCAGATGAACTTCCACCTTATTTCTTAAGGCTGGCTGCTCATATCATTTCAGTCCCTGTGACCCACATCTTTAATCTGTCCATAAGCCAAAATTCCATTCCTGGATGCTTGGAAAACAGCCTTTGTTCTTCCTTTGCTGAAGGGAGGTGACCCCACCTCACTGAACAATTATCGACCGATCTCTAAACTCTGCATTTTAGCCAAGGTTCTAGAAAAATTGATAAACTCTCAGATCAAAAATTATCTGGACTCATTTAACATCTTACCTCTCCATCAATCTGGTTTCAGGAAAAAACACAGCACAACGACTGCTTCTCTGAAGGTTCTTAATGACGTTGAAGCATTGGATGCTAAGGATTATTGTACTGCTCTTTTCCTAGACCTGTCTACAGCTTTTGACACGTGGATCATAACATCTTGTGTCATAAGCTCTCAGAAATTGGTTTCTCTGATCACACCATTGGTTGGTTTTCTAATTATCTTTCCGATCGGAGGCAATGTGTTCAGCGCAACGGTACTTCTTCCAGTTATTTAACAGTTAAAAATGGTGTGCCACAAGGTTCAGTCTTAGGACCAACCCTCTTTACAATCTACATAGGTAATGTAGGTCAGAGCATCCCTGATGCATCCTTACATTTCTATGATGATGATACAGTTGTTTACTGCCAAGTTAAAACAGTAGCTAAGGCTTTCCAGTTTCTGCAATCCGCTTTTGACATAATTCAGTCAGATTTGTTCCGTCTCAAACTTGTACTAAATGCTGATAAAACAAAGGATGTTTTTTTTCAAGCAGGAAGTCTGTCCCAGCAGTTATTCCTCTGATTTTATCCTCAAACGCTGTCCCTATTGAGTTTGTTGATTCCTATAAATATTTGGGTATCCTGGTTAATTCACATCTCTCTTTTAAACTCCACATGGAAAACCTAGTAAAGAAACTAGTTAAACTGGGTTTCTTTTTCAGAAACAGATCATGTCTAACACTGAATGTTAGGAAACGCCTTGTATCTGTGACTTTTCTTCCCTCCATTGATTACGGTGACATTATCTACAGGTACATGAATGCTCCTACAAGCACCCTGCGGATGTTGCATGTTGTTTATCATGGTGCTCTAAGATTCATAACAGGCTGTGATTATCATACCCACCACTGCACCCTGTATTCACTGGTTAACTGGACATCATTAACCTCACGCAGACTCTTCCACTGGTACATTTTTATCTTTAAATCACTTCTTGGTCTGCTGCCCTCATACATCTCCTCCTACATGTCTGCGTGAGTGCAGCTACAGCGTGCGCTCTCAGGACATGATCACCTGCAGTGTTCCGTCAGTGAGGACTGAACTTGGAAAAAGGGCCTTCTCCTACTCTGCTCCTGCTTCATGGAATATCTTACAAAAAGATCTGAAGCTCTCGGCCTTGACCTCTCTAAATGGTTTTAAGAATCTGTTGGAATCCTGGCAAAAACCAATGCAGATATGTTCCTTGTTTTGATTTTATACATCTACCTTATAATGTTTTGCTAGTTTTTGATACTTTGTTTAAAAAAAAAAAAAAAGTATTTATCTCGTTTTTCTATTGTTTATTGTTTAAGGAAATTCTACCATTGCTGTTCATCATTCTTTAGTTTGTAGCAGGTCGCTTTTGTAAATGAGTCACGAGGCTCAATGAGATTTACCCGACTAAATAAATGTTGAATGAATGACCGAGAGATTCAACCACCTCAACCGTTCAAGAGGAGGTATTGTTCTTTTATTAGTAGTATTATTATCATCCAATTAACCGTTTTAATTTAAAATTATAATCTTAACTTATCGTTTTACCTCAGTTTTATTTCCAGTCTGGGACAGAGATAGCAACTGACTTCTTCCTCTTCAGGGAAATCCACCAGATCACCTGCAGCTAAGAAGTCTGTGATGACTGAACTCTGAAGTTTTCCAGGGACAGGTGGGAGCAGGTCCAAGAAGAGGTTGTGAGTAATTAGGCTAAATACAGCCACACTACTGATACAGTTATTGAGATGATTTTCTCCACCACTGGAGATTTCACTACAACTAGATCTGTGCTTGGCAGAAAATGTGGACAAGTTGTTCTTTTTGGCCAAAAACTTAAAACTTGATTAGATTGTAAACGGTCTGATGCTGCTTATTGTTCTGGTTCTAACTGTTATTGTATTTATTAAGATTTTTATTATTGTTAGTATAGTTTATTTATTGTAAAGAGTGCCGTTTATTTAAAATATCATCCAAATGGGTCGCTTTAATTTTATCCAAATGGGTCGCTTTAATTTTATCTTTATACAATTTATTGTTTACTTGGCATATTTTCAAAATAAAAATTTTGTGAGTCTTTATTTTGTCTTTTTTTTTGTACCGAAAATTAACCGAACCGAGCCCTCCTTGAAACTGAACCGAAATGTGATTTTAGCGTACCGTTACACCCCTACTCACTGTGGAATTCTAACCCAAAAGATTAAACAGTTTATGAATTTCCTTTCATTATTAACTATGAACTTATTCATCACCTAATTCATGCAATTTACTCACGTGATGAACTTATTACAGTCTATGAACAAAATGGCAGCACAGTGAAATTAAAAGGTGGATCTGATTAGCTTAGCTTCATGGTTGCTAACAGCTGAGCTAAATAAACAAGCCGCACTCCACTCGCTATTTAGATTTTTTGGGGTGGAAAAAGTGCAAAAATTTTCCAGCCATTACATTTGTTATCGCCGTCACCTACCCCTCGCAATATTGGTATCAAGTGATTTTTTTTTTTTTTTTCTTCATTCAACCTTTATTTCTACAGGTTAGTCTCATTGAGCCTTGACTCATTTACAAGAGATACCCATTTTAAACAAAGAAAACAGTGATAATCAGTGATAACCAAAACGTTTCCTAATCAGTTGGGCTTGAATTGTAATACCAACAGCAGGATATTTCCCCATTTCAGTCTTTGATTTGAAGCTGTATTTTTTAATTCCAGTCCCTACAGATACGGAACCCTTAGCAAAATGAAGTATATTTAAGTATACTTTAAGTATACTAATTTTGAACTAAAATTTAAAGAGTATACTTCCAGTATACTTTTATGTACTTATCTCAGGTATACTTAAAACAAAGTGTACTACGAGTATACTTATTTTAAACCTAAAATAAGGCAGTGCACTTTAAGTTTACTTTTTATAAACTACATTAGATATACTTAAGATTAGTATAGGGAAGTATACCTAAAAGTATAAAAAAAGTTTCAAAACTACCGGTAATTAAAATACTTTATACTATAATTCTAAAGTTTATACTTGTACTTTCTTTTTTGTACTCTTTACTTATTTATTCTACAAAGTACTGATACATTATTTTAATCCAATAGCAAAATAAAATGATCATTAATTTATGTCGCAGAATAAGTTTTTCACATAACACATTTGCTTTGAAAAAGTACCTGTTATGAACTTGCATATTCAAGATTATATGGTGCTGGAGTTTAAAAGTTTACAGAAAATAATATGCGCTTCATTGATTTATCTTTATGTACCGGTACCTTAAAAACATACACAGAAACAGAGAAATATTTTTACTTGAATTTATTAATCAACTTCTAGTCTCTCTCGTAAGGGTTTGGCAATGGTGTTATGTACACAGCATTTTCTGTTTCAACAAGAACACATTTTGTTTTAATCATGACAGGCCAGACAGCAATGACACTTTCAGTTTTTTTAACCTCATGAATGAAAGTACTTTGTACATTAATCTGTGAATCTTTACATACAGGCCTGTCTGATTTAGCAAGGACTTCAACTAAAACACAACATAATTTGGCACATGAACAAAAAGCAGAAATCTGATGGAAACATACTTGTTTAAAAACAATTAAGTCTACAATTAAACAAAGGGTTCCATCTTTCAGGCATACAGCACTGTTGTATCTCTTTTTTAGTCTGTCGTAGTTTTGACTGGGACACAGAACTCCATTGATCAAAAACCGGTTGTAAGACCAGAAGCAGTTGCTTAGATTTCCACACAACTTTTCAATAGCAAGCCTGTAGGCTATTTTAAAGCAGTTTTGCTGGGGGGGCCACAATGTAGAGAGTTGGCGAGTGACTCCAAGGCAGACATTGTGTTGATAGTCAGGAATGAAGCCATTTATCATTTGGAAGTGTCGAAGTTGCATTAAAGGAGATGGCCCTATGACTCCATACACTGGCTCCTCAGTTGTACCCGACATTGCATGGCTAAAATGATCCCTCTCATTTCTAAGTGGTGGTTCAGGTTGTTCATATGGATATGATTTACCGCCTCTGTGCAAGCAAAAATCACATCCATAAAAACCATTGAACTGTTTAGTGTTACGAAGCAATGGACGAGCCACAGAATCAGAACTGCAGATCAGCACAAACACTTTAGAAACATGACTGTGTCCTCTTTTGTCCTGCCAGGAAATACCTTCAGTTTCTAATATTGAAGCTTCTTTAACAAATGGTGTCAGCAATGTCATCATTGATGGCTTAGCTGGCCCAAACCATATTGCTGACAACAAAATGTGCCTTTTCCGTATTTCTGGTTCCAGTTCAATTATCTGGCACTGAATTAGCCAAATGCTGCATTTAGAGCTTTTGAAAACTGGTGCACCATCACAATTCCAAATGAGCGTCAAATCATCTTCTCCTATAACTCCACTGTCACTGTCTCCACTGTCTGGGCAGCATGGTGGCACAATTGGTAGAGCTGCTGCCTCTCAGCGAGAAGGTTGCCGGTTCAAATCCCGGTCCGGGGCCTTTCTGGGTGGAGTTTGCATGTTCTCCCCGTGCATGCGTGGGTTTCCTCCGGGTACTCCGGTTTCCTCCCACAGACTAAAAAACATGCTTGTTAGGCTGATCGGTGACTCTAGATTTACCCTAGGTGTGAGTGTGAGAGTGGATGGTTGTTTGGTGTGAGTGAGACAGGTCCCTCTTGTAAATGAGTCCCCGTGACTCAACGAGGCTAGCCTGTATAAATAAAGGTTGAATGAATGAATGTCACACAATTTCTGGTACAGTACTCTTCACCAGACTGTATGTCGGTTAAAACCCCAATGGATATGTATTTTCCAGTAAGGCTGACATCATGTTCCTGCAGAAGTTGTTTGATCTGTGTATGGAGTGGAATTACAAGAAAGAAGAAGCCATTTTTTAAACTTCTGATGGCATCAAACTCAGTGTTGCAAAAGGTACAATGAGATGGACAGTGTGCACTAATGCCAAGGTATGCTTTACATTTTTCACCATTAAAGTGAACTTCAGACAGGGACGAACCTCCAAATTCTTTGTGGAAAAGGTAATGCGAGGGTGGAATCAGACCTGGAAACATTAGGTTGAACATTTCCAGTAAATGAGTTAGTGCTTTGCCTGTTAAATTGTTCCGCAGCACATACGACATGAGCATCAATAAACTTTCTCCCTTTGAAACAGGTGCACCAGGATACAGGGGCTTGTCACCATCTGCTTGGTCTTCACTGCCCTATAGGAAAAAATATATGAAAAAAAAAACATGTATAAATGTAAAGCAAACTTAATGAATAATGTCAGTCTAGCATAAAGTATTTTTCACCTTATAACTCACATCATGGTGCATTGGCTAAATATTGATTTTCCTAAAGTTTACAAAAATTAATTTAAAAAGGGGTTTTGCAGTCTTGTTGTTTAACATATTACACTTGTTATACCTTTCTATTTCTGAGCTAAATTTGAAATTTCCATTTAAAATTGTATAAATCTACAATATTTGGACTAAAAATATAGAAAAACGTCTTTGTGTGGCTTGAGTTCAACAGTGGCTACAGTATTTGAATTTTCCTATTTTTTCAAACTGCTGCCTTACTTGTGCTGCATGCTGTCACAATGCCCTGCATTTGGGTATAAACTTATTTCTATTATATTATTGTTATTATTCTAATTTGTAAGCTGTAGTAGTATTGTGTCTTAATGCTATAATTGCACCTAATGAACCCACAACAACTACGGTACTACAAATTTTATTGAACTACTGTCTACGTACCACTGGAAGTTCTGCAGTGTTTTCTCTAGTTGTATTCCCCTCCATCACATCATCATCAGCATGTTTTTCATCTTGATTATTAGCAGCATCAGTCAAGTCTTCATCAGAATATGACAGGGCATCTTCATTCTACAGGTTGGAAGAAAAGACTGCATTAAGGAGGAGACAAATGAATATAGAAAATACATATGAACCTCAACTTGCAACAGTGCATTTACCTCAGAATTGTCCACATCCCACATGCTTATGGTAGGATTCTCAGTGTGGGGCTCATCTTCATTGTCACTGCTGGAATTGATGTCTTCCTCTCCACTTGTCGAAGTGTTACTCATGTGACAATCTGTGTTGAAGTCATCATGACTGGCATTCTACAGATTGACAATAGAAGGACAAAATGGATCACAAATAAGCTGTTTAAAACGGCCTTTTTTACACAATGGGATGGGTTGCATCTGGTTAGGATGCCTCCTGGACGCCTCCCTGGTGAGGTGTTCCGGGCATGTCCCATCCGGAGGAGACCCAGAGGAAGACCCAGGACACGCTGGAGGGACTATGTTTCTCGGCTGGCCTGGGAACGCCTTGGGATTCCCCCAGAGGAGCTGCTCCAAGTGGCTGGGGAGAGGGAAGTCTGGGTCTCCCTACTTAGGCTGCTACCCCCGCGACCCGACCCCAGATAAGCGGAAGAAAATGGATGGATGGATGGGATGGGTTGCCAGCTGGGCTTTTTTTGGGCTTTTTTTTTTGAAAGAGCGAGTCGCTTGTTTGTGCTTGTTTTGAAGGAGCTGATCGCTTCTTTCAGTCTGGAGATCTGGCAACCCTGATACTAGCAATAACAGCATTGTAAGAGGGGGACAGTTGAGCCCGGAGGCCTCCACCTCTGTTTAATGATGGACGGTTTCTTTTCACAAAGATGATACTAATCATACTACTGATGATACTAATGATTCTGATACTTACTTTTTATTTCCATCTGTGCCTGGTACTTCTTGGAATTTCTGCTTTGTAATCCTCCAAATATCTTTGATAAGGTCCTCGACGTTTCGCCATGTTATTTCCGATGAGCTAACAGCTACCTTCTTTGTTGTTCTCGGTTTTAAAATATCGCGTGACTTTAACTTTCACTTCTCGTTCATGTGACCGCCTCCCTCCCCGGCAGCCAATAGGGAACCAAATTTCAAATTTCCCGCACATTTTCCTGCGTCTTCTTTTTCTCACAGCGAGGAGGACAAACAAACAAACAAGTCTCATCGTCGGAAAAAGCGTTTTTAGGATTGGCTTCACAAAATGGCATTTGCCATTTATTACTTCAAGGACAAGACTGTGGAAGTTGGGAAGACTTTGTGGATTACTGAGGACCAGCGACAATGTCCAAAATCAATAACTCAGTGCCCTGATTTGGAAGATGGATGGATGGATGTAAAATGAAGGCAGAAAAAAGTCAGATCCTCCTGCCTATTTTCCAGCAAAGGTTTTATTGTTTGGTGGTAAGTTGTGGAATGTCTGCTTTCTTGATAGCACTTTTTTTCCTCTTGCATGTGTTCGGTATCGCTTTTGGAATTTGTCAGTCAAGCTTTTTTTAATGTGATGTTTGTTACACAGATAACTACAGTGATCTCTGCAAGAAGAGACAAGCATTTATAGAAGGGGAAGATATCTGGCAAGAAACACCAAAGAGAAAGTGTAAGCCAAACAACAAGTGGAAAGATGTGGAACAGGAAGATCATGAAGTTCAACCAAAGAAGGTAGCTTCATCAATAAATATTCTGTTTCAGAACTGAAGTAGAAAAAGTGCAGTGAAAATACAAATCTAAAATAAATTCTAATTTTGACAGAAAAAAATAAGAGCAACCAGTACAGAAACAGAATCGGCGAACCGTATAAATGAGCTGAAGAGGCAACTGGAAAACAAGACTTCAGAGGTAAAAAAATTAACTATATTAACTATATTTTAACTTTGAGTTGATGCAATAACCTGTGTGAGTTATGCTGCCACATGATTCTTTTTTGTTGTTGTTTGTTGTTTTGTCCTGTAGATGTGTACCAGTAACTCCAATGAGGCATCATCAGACGAGGAGCAGCTGCCCAGAAGCTGGAGTGTGGCACAGGACAAAATAGAAAGGCTTCAGGCAGAAATTAAGAGACGACCGTGTGGATGAAATGTTAGATGCCATGAGAGGTAATTTCTTGAAAGTAATTTAAGTGAATGATAAGACTTTTTTAAAACTGTGGAAAATGGAGAACACCTTGGTTGAATGTTCTATTTGCCTTATTCAATGTCCTCCTACTTCCTGTTCCTCCTTAATTAGTTCAGCTCTTCAATGCACAAATGACTAATGTAATCTTTATTTTTAATGGTCTCAAAACACAGTAGTGACAGTTTTTGTTCCTTTGTCCCCTGTTTTTATGTTTTTTTACAGAGCTTCCAGCTGTTGTGAAACAGCTGAAAGATGTGCTCAGTCAGATCTCAGCTCCTGCATCCAACCAGTCAACACCCACACCATCTGTACAGTCACCAGTTGCTCCATATCTTCAAGTGCCGTCTGACCCGGATGACATGGTAATAACCTCTGAATGCATGGATACTGTATGTTATTGATCCATGTAGAGAATAATTTGAAATACAATTTCCTTCTACAACTTTTGATTACACACAAACTAGAAAGAAAATGCCATTAATGATGGATAATTCGGAAATAAAATTATGCCCCCAGATGATGGTATAAATCAATAGAATATAGGCTTAGACATATTCAATGCATTGATGAATATATACTTTATATTTCCAAATACGGTACTGTAAATGTGTAATCATTATTTGGAATGGATAATGACATTCATATGTTTTTAGGTGCATCTTGTGCCAGACCATGATGTGCAAGTCCCAAGACGAAAGCTAAGGTCTCTACGAACTACAAACTCAGCTGTGTTTGTTGGAGATCTCGCTGTGCTAGTCCACGGTAGAGAAGTGTTGTCCAGTTCCAGTTTGACTGGGAGGCAGTCAGGGGCCCATAAAGATCTGGAGTCAAAGCCACCATTGGACAACACATTGCTTGACGCTATACTTGGTGAGTGCATATAATGTTGGACAAGAATCATTCTAAAATTAATTCCTACCGTTTTCTCCTTTTTATGAATAATGTTCCATGAGATTCTCTGATCAGGTTAATGCGTATTGCGATACAATCACCTATAAATATCAATCACTAACATATTGATTGAATTGGATTTGAGCACTACAGGCTACATGATTTGGGAAAACTGAGTCATAAAACCAACTTAAGTTAGATATAAAACTGTTTTACCTTTCTTTTTCAAGGGAAGAATTAAGATAATTTGCAGCACAATGCAGCAACTATTCAGACAAAAAGTAAAGCACTTAAAGGAGCTGTATGTAACTTTTCTAACAATATATTTTTAACATATTTCTTCACTCTGTCACTACCTCCTGACATACCCGGTACTGATTTTAGACAAGTAACTAGTCTCTGAAAAAACTATTGTCCCCTTGCTTCTCTGAAAGCATTTCTAAAAAGCCACAGTGACCCGCCGTTAACCAGCCAATAAAAACAGAGCTTGAATTCGAATCAGCCAATAAAAACAGAGCTTGAATTTGAATTTCAGCAGAGCAAGGGGTAACAGAGCCATATGGCTCTGAGGGGAAGGGACCAGAAACGTGTCTCTGTTCAAAATTTTCCTAAGTTCCAGCGTGTTCCAGAAATTACATACTGAACCTTTAAATTTACCAGCTATTACTAACACAATCTTTTACAGATTAGAAACATTAACACTCTACACAGGCTAAATTGTGCAACAGGTCAAACAAAATTCAAAACATTGCGTAAATCAAATATTAAATGAAGTTTTCACTAAAATTCAAATGCAGGTAGATATTAAGTTATTAAATAAAATATCGGAGACCACAACTTAGTTTCGTGTTATTGTTGTTCTTCTGTTTCTGCTGACTTAGAGCTGGTGCTAATTATTGACTGATGCCTGTACATGTTTTATCATAAATGCTTTAACTGGAATGTAATTGTTCTATAATTCTTTCGTCTTTGATAATTGTTGAACAGCACCTTGTGAATTTCATTTCTGCGAAAGGCACTCTATAAATAAACTTTTACTTACTAATAATACGGTAATTACCGAATAATAATAATATTTATACATTTATTGTGCATCACTCGTGAAAGCAAGAGATTTATTTTAAGGAGATGTTTGATGTCATAGTAACTATGCTGAAACAATGGTATAACATTAGAGTAATTTTTTTGTGTGTCTTTTTTCATTCAGTCTACACCAACGCAAAGTTCCCTGACACCACCATGCAGGATGTGAGAAGAATCATAAGGAAGAAATGCAACAACATAAACTATGTCAAGAAACAAAATGAAAAGAAGAACTAATCCAGTAAGAATGTTTTTTTTTCTCTTTTTTTTTTTTTGTTGAAAGAAGTGAATTTTTTTTTTCCGGGTGTTCCGGATGTGCAATTTTTCCAAAGATGCGCAATTGCCTTAACCCGAAAAGGAAGGACTTCAATTTCCAGTTGGAGTGTACCTTACTGTACAGTATTGCTTATTTTTTCAAGCAAATGCACGTTTTGCTGTTGACTTTGTTTTGTTTACATTTGGACATTTAAGTTAAATGTGCACCTTTACATTTCAATTTTTAAAGCTGTGAAGTGGTTTGTTTTTTATATTGTTCCACTATAGACATTGTTTTTTAACTGAATTTTAATGCTATATAAAAAGACTGAAGTTATCAGGATTTTGTCTTGTGACTTTGTGAACACATTACAGTGTAGTCTGGGTTATCTTTAGGAAGTAAATTTTAGCTAATTTTAGCTAGTATTCAACAAGGAATTGCTAAGCAAACTTACAAGTGTAACCTTACATTTAAAATGACATGGTATTAGTTTTAGAAATTCTAAAAAGTGAAATGTGGACTACAACTAGTGCAATGGCAGTATACAAAATAGTATACTTTAAGTATACTTCAACAAACTAGAGTATGACCTAGAAGTATATAACTAGTGCAATGGCAGTATACAAAATAGTATACTTTAAGTATACTTCAACAAACTAGAGTATGACCTAGAAGTATATAACTAGTGCAATGGCAGTATACAAAATAGTATACTTTAAGTATACTTCAACAAACTAGATTATGACCTACAAGTATATAACTAGTGCAATGGCAGTATACAAAATAGTATACTTTAAGTATACTTCAACAAACTAGATTATGACCTACAAGTATATAACTAGTGCAACGGCAGTATACAAAATAGTATACTTTAAGTATACTTCAACAAACTTGATTATGACCTACAAGTATATAACTAGTGCAACGGCAGTATATAAAAAGTATACTTGTTGTACACTTAAAGTATACTTAAGAAAACCGAATTATAAACTAGAAGTATATAAGGAAGTATACTCAAAGTATACTTTTTATAAACTAAAAGTGTCCCAAATCAGTCCGAAGAGGTATTAAAAAAGTATACTTGTAGTATACTACAAGTACATAGTGTGGAGTATACTTGATATACTTATACTCAAGTATACTTAAAAAAGTGAACTTTAAGTATACTTCTTTTTGCTAAGGGTAGCTAAAATGCCTGGAGAGATAAGTTATACTAAGACCTCTAACTTTATTTTGTTGTACCTAGAAGTTACGGACGCGTGATGTCATCTGCTGAAGTAAATTTATAGGAAATTCTGATTGATCAAGCCATGTATAAATGTGTGATGTAATTTAATGATTTGTTAATTAAATGATTCAGTTCTGCTGTTTCAACATAAGTTAATGTTTCATGTCTTACATCTCATCACCGAGTCACAGAATTATAATATTAAACTGAAAAAGAGAGAACCCGTGAATTATTGATGATAATTTGTGTCTGTCTAAATAAACCCTGCTCAAATTTACATCTAATGTATAGGTAAATCAGTAAACTGACCCCCTGCCTATATTATTACAAGAATCTTCACCAGCATATTATTACAAGAGTTACCATCACATCAGCTCACACTAAAATTACAAGCACTGCAACAGAATGTACCCACTTATATGGGTACAATATTGTTTTATCTTTTTTTTGTTGTTGTTTTTTTGTTTACTTGAGCAATATTTTTATGTGGTCTTGGCAAGGTCACCCTTGGAAAACAGTTTGTTTCTACCAGGTTAAATAAAGGTGATATATATAAAGCTTTTACCAAGATATGGATGTATTTACTTAAAGAACATGACCCACCATATTTTCAAATTGCATCGCCATTAATATTTATTAGTTTATTTAAAAATAAAACAGGAGCGTTTATTTATATTGTAGAGAAATAAAGCTAAATGTGTTATTTCATGATTTATAGCAGATTTTAGCATGCAGCTCTGGGAAAATCTGCCCCTCTCCATATATGGGCATTCACATCACTGAAGTTTCCGCCTTGGAGTTATAGGCGGAGTTATAACAAGCATGCATCAACTTCTGACCAGAGAATACAACTAATAAAAACAATGTGTGGGACAAACCTCAGACTTTTACAAGTAGTCATGTTGTGTCATTTTAATATTTCCTCAGTAATAATTGTACAACTGTCTGCTGATCAGCACAGCCGCGCACCTCCCTCCGTTGCTCAGAGGGAAAAAAAGCGAATCATATTTAATATTCCCTTGTTAATAAATCTGCCTGTTGATTAATCCCGCGGTCACTCACTGATGTCATATTCTGAGCGTGCACCCACTTTTTATTCTCTACCCGGGACCTGACAGCCAGGTCGGGAGTACAGAATTAAAAAGGCAGCCGCAGAGGAGCTTTGAGCGCACGTGCTCCCCGCAAGGCTGGATACGGAGCCGAGTCGGCACCACGAATGAGCCGGGAGAAGACACGCGGCTGGCTCCTCTCATGGGCAGAGGAGTGAGAGTTTAAGGAACTTCAAAGGTGACCAGCAGAACGAGGAGCCGGGAGAAGACGTGCGGCTGGCTCAATGGGCAGAGGAGTGAGAGTGAGTGAGAGCAGCGTTTTAACCGCAGCGGTGTTCTATCTTAAAAAAAAGTTCTAATAAATAAATAAAAATAGAGCGCTGGCTGGTCCAGCTGTACACACAACTGCACCAGGAAATATTTAGAGATCACGCATCCACGTAGGACACGATCAACTGCAGTTCTCTCATAAACCTCCATGGCGAACTCACTCCTGCCTTCTGGGGGAGCCTTCAATGAGGTGATTTCACACTTCGGCAATCTTCGGCCGGGTTTCCGGATTCATCCGGGACTCGGTTGTTTTTTTTGTTTTTTTTTTAACTCTCGTCTATTTTCATTTTTGCAATTGGGCCAGGCATCATATTCTACTACAGTAATTGTCCAATATGGTGAATTGTTACTGTCATGGTGGGTGTTGTCCTTTAAGACAGTGACAAAGCAATGTGTTTAGTTTGTGGAGACAGGAGACTGTGAATTAAATCGTCACTATCAGACTAACCAAAAAAAATAATTTCTTTCAAAGAAATTAAAACAGGGCACTTTATGTTGTTAATATGTTGTTGGGTTTAAAGGGCTGCAAAACATGCAATTGTTTTTACACCAAGACTTCTGCATTTTTATTAAATTTCTCAAATGTAAATTTGCACTATAACTTTATTGTTCAGTTATAATGTTTACTTGTAGCAGATCATCAAATTTTCAATTTATGGTTGATTATGGAGCTTCATTTAGGCAGATATGAGTTTACGACGGTCCCAATTCTGTATGTTGCCCTTTGGGGTGAAAAAAGTTGCCCACCCTTGTTTTAGACTGAGATCTTGGGATAATAAAGAAAAGTTGTTGTTGTTGTTTTTATTTTTAAAATTTTAATTGCATTTTATAGTGTTAACATTTAAATAACCCACAATCTTTGCCATCTGTAATTTCCTACATGAAAAAGTCAATTTTATTATTTAGCATCACATCAAAACCAGATTTCCTAAATGTGTTTTTGATGTTAAATGGTCACTAGTTGCCGAGCACCTCAGGACACAGCTGCTTTCAGATTGTCATTTTACTTTTCTTTATTAAATTTCGTCTTTCAGTAACCACTCAAACAGTGCAGAGGCCTTAAGGATCATCTGCCCAGTGATGTGTGTTATTGTTGCTGTGGGTGTATAATCCATCATGTGTTACCTCTATAAACCTCAGCTCCTTTTACTGCAACTTCAAGCACCTTTTCTTTATGGATGGCCTGAAAATGGTCTGCACTGGGATGTTTTAGGGTATGAGGAGGTAACTTATTTTCCACTGCCGTGCACTTCTTTGAGACTCATTTGCTCCTAGATTTCAAATCATATCCATCTGACAGTTTAAATGACAACTTTATTCTCAATTTAATATTTTACTGAAAGGGGAAGTAGTGGCACAGAGGTTAGAGAAGGCAAGCCTGTGAGCGGAAAGTTGCCGGTTCGACCCCCATGGACAGGCAACATAAAATCTGGGTGGGAAAGGTTAAGCACCCACACCTCCACCTTGTATTACCCAGTCTGGGTCCTTAAGCAAGGTCCTTAACCCCCACCGTCTGCTCCCGTGGGCATCATAGATGGCAGCCCTCAGCTCCACACAGAGGGCTGTGGTAGCTGTATACATATACACACACACACATATCTATATCTATATATATCTATATATATCTATATATGTATATATA
>JBBPBX010030889.1:8852-21184 GCA_038048925.1 Garcialebias charrua
GAGGCTCACCAGGGTCAGGGGCCTAAAACAAGAAGAGAGACTTTTACATGAAGGCTAAAACTTTTCATTGTTTTGATCCTCTTGAAACTACAAGAATAGCTGAAGCCTTCAGGATGTAGGGATACTGTACTCTTCTTCAACAAATCATAAATCAACATGTTCAGCTCGTTCAGGACAATCCTGCTATGACTTTTGGTGTTGGTGCAACTTTAGCTGTTTAAAATATTTAGCCTTTTCTGTAATTTTTATCCACTCATAGAAACTGAATTGAGCTCATTTTCCATCCTTCAAATCTTTAGATCTGTTTACAACCTTTTACTGCTCCTTTCACATTTTGTTCTGCTTCAGCTTCTTTCAGCTTATGTGCAAATTTAAGCTTTTGTCAGCTACTTTGAGCTAACTTCAGCTGTTTTTTTTTCACCTGTTCTGAGCTCCTTTCAGTTTCTTTCTGCTAACTACAACTTTTTGTGCTTCTTTCTGCTAATTTCAGGTCCTTTCAGCATAGTTCTGCAAGTTTCAGCTTTTTCTACTATTTCAGCTACTATATAGCTGTTTTTCTGCTAATTTTAGCCCATAAAGTCCTTTGCGTAAACATTTTCAGCCTAATTCAGCACAGAAGAGCTCTTGCCACGTCATTCTGGTAATTTCAGCTTCTTTCTGGCTTTTTATTAAAGCTACTGTATTTTTCGGCTTTTTTTTTTTTTGTGTGCTTATTTTAGCTTTTTTCAGATAATTTCCACCTTTTTTGTACCCATTTCAAAGTCAAAGTCAAAGTCAACTTTATTGTCAAAACTGCAATATGTACAGGACATACACAGGATTGAAATTGCATTTCTCTCTGTCCCTCGGTGCAACAGTAAACATTTAAACACTAAAACACTAAAACATTTAATAAACATAAGCATAAAATGAAATAATAAAAGTGTAATACTGTCCTGAGTTTTTGCATAGTAGTTTTTGCATAGTAGTAGTATGAAAGTATGAAAAGTTACACCAACACTAAAACACTAAACATTTAATAAACATAAGCATAAAATGAAATAACAAAAGTGTAATACTGTCCTGAGTTTTTTGCATAGTAGTATAAAAGTGTAAAAAGTATATCTATAAAATAAAATGAAAGTTCTGGCATTGACATTTGTAATAGAGTGACAAAGCAGCATATGAAGTTTATGTACACAGTATATGTATGAGGTAGTTGATATTGGTATAGAGGTAAAGTGGCATATGCAATAAGGCTAGTAAAAAATATATATATTACCAGCAGTAGTGTAGATATAAAAAGTAGTGTAAATGTAAACAGTAGTAATAAATGTAAACAGTAGTATTGAATGAAACAGTAGTAATAAATGTAAACAGTGAATGTAAACAGTAGTATGACTATAGGCAAGTAATGTAATACAAACATTAGTGCGAATATAAGAAGTAGTGCAAACTGAATGAGCACATGACCGTGAGTTGAGTGAATAACCCGTTTTGATGACACAGAGTCCAGTGTTAAAATCTTTGTGTTGTGTGGTGGTGTGTGAAAGTTTTTTGTGATTAAGGCATTACAAGTGGGAGGGAGGGCAGAGCTGGCAGAGAGTTAAGCATCCTGACTGCCTGATGAACAGAGCTGTCATTTAGTCTACTGGTTCGAGCCTGGAGACTCCTCAGTCTCCTCCCTGAAGGCAACAGGATGAAGCTGTGTAGTGGGTTTCTGCTTCTTTTAGCCTATCTGGGTGAACATGTGATTTTTTTTTTTTCTTTCTTACATTTTTTCTGTTAATTTAAGTTTGTTCTACCTTTTCAATTTGTTCTAAGCATTTTTTTAGCTAATTTCTGCTGTTTTCAGATGAATTCAAGTTTTTCATGGTAATTTAGGCAACTTTCAACTTAATTAAATTATTTCTGCTACTTGTTGAGCTTAATAATAATAATAATAATGAATTCAATTTATAACGCACTTTTCATTAATGAAAATCTCATTAATGAAAAGTGCGTTATAAATTGAATTCATAGCTTGAGCTTGTTATGCTCCTTTCAGCTTTTTATGCTATTTCAGCTATCTGTTTTGTACTAAATATAACTTTTTAAGTTAATTCTACATTTTTTTAGCTCATCTCAGCTCCTTCCACTTCCTTCTGGTACGTTTAAGCTTCTTTCTGCTTTTTCAGCTACTTTGCAGCCAATTTTTTTAAACAAATTTTTCCCCCAAAAATTTTCTGCTCATTTCTGCTTACTTAAACCTATTTCAGCAAATGTGTTTTTTTCTGCTAACTTAAACTTGTCCTTCAGCTACTTTCAGCACGTTTTTAGCTGTTTTTCCAGCAAGTTCTTCAACAACAAGCATTCACACAGCATTTTCACAGGAAATGCAATTTCTTTAGTTTTTCTTATGTTTTGACAAACCACATGTATATTTACATACAATCAAAACCATTTGGCATAAACAAATATAATTTTAAAAAGTATAACAGCAAACTTTTTTTGAACTTTTAAACTTTTATCAAACACGTTTGGTATTGAAATAATTAAACATATATACTGATATAAGCTATCTGCTCACTGAAGTCATTAAATATGAATAAAGCTACAGATGTGGATTTTTTTCCCTGATATTTTTTGCGTTTACCTTCCACCTGAGATGAAGGAGAGATTCAGCAGCGTCGTTTTTCTCCACTCTGTAACAGACCTCTGAGGGCCTTGATGGCACTAACAAAGAGAAAATAAAATCTGATTTTTTTTCTGAAATAAATCATGAAATACACAAATTATACGTGATGCAGCTAAAAACTCATTTTCATTTATTATCCCTGTTCAGAAGCAAGTGCACGTGTGAAAACTATAAAATTACCACAAAAACAGACGCCAAAGAGCAAGATTTATAAATAAATCACAACCGGTTCTGCAGATCATTTGAACTTCATGTGATGACTGTGAACTCTGACCTCTGTCCAGCGTCCGGCCGGTTGCGTCGGAGCTCCACTCGCTCCAGAAGCCCGGCTTGCCTCTGCAGGCCACGGCTGCTCTGTACACGACAAACGGCAGCAGGTTTCTGATCGTGTAGTTCAGGTTCTGATCTGCGTGTGCAGCGACCGCAACTGAATTCTAGATAAAAAGAATAAATATGAACAAAAACTAGATCAGAACTTAAAACTTGGCGTTTCAGCTGGAGTAAGATTTTTAAAAAAGCAGAAAAAAAGACTACCTGTAAATGTTTTTGGATTCTTTCTTTATTTTTGTCTCTGATAAAATAAAATCCAAAGAAACAAGACTCTAAGGCCACCAAAACGGATCCTCTCAACACCTTGGCTGCGCCTAGAAATTCTGTCCATAAAAGTTATAAACAGAATCGGTGACAAAGGGCAACCTTGGCGGAGTCCAACTCTCACCGGAAACGAGCCTGACTTACTGCCGGCAATGCGTTTTGGTGGCCTTAGAATCGCTTCTCTGTTTTTTGCAGATGATGTGGTCCTATTGGCTTCATCAGCTCGTGATCTACAGCTTTCGCTGGAGCGGTTTGCAGCTGAATGTGATGCGGCCGGGATGAGGATCAGTTCCTCCAAATCCGAGGCCATGGTCTTGAGCCGGAAAAGGGTAGCGTGCCCTCTCCGGGTCGGGGAGGAGGTCCTGCCCCAAGTGGAGGAGTTTAAGTATCTCGGGATCTTGTTCACGAATGAGGGAAAACTGGAGCGTGAGATCGATAGGCGGATAGGTGCAGCGTCCGCAGTGAAGCGGGCGCTGTACCGGTCTGTCGTGGTGAAGAGAGAGCTGAGTCAAAAGGCAAAGCTCTCAATTTACCGATCGATCTACGTTCCCACCCTCATCTATGGTCATGAGCTTTGGGTTATGACCGAAAGAACAAGATCTCGGATACAAGCGGCTGAAATGAGTTTTCTCCGCAGGGTGGCTGGACTCTCCCTTAGAGATAGGGTGAGAAGCTCAGTCATCCGGGAGGGACTCGGAGTAGAGCCGCTGCTTCTCCACATCGAGAGGAGCCAGTTGAGGTGGCTCGGGCATCTGGTTAGGATGCCTCCTGGACGCCTCCCTGGTGAGGTGTTCCGGGCATGTCCCACCGGGAGGAGACCCAGAGGAAGACCCAGGATACGCTGGAGGGACTATGTTTCTCGGCTGGCCTGGGAACGCCTTGGGATTCCCCCAGAGGAGCTGCTCCAAGTGGCTGGGGAGAGGGAAGTCTGGGCCTCCCTACTTAGGCTGCTACCCCCGCGACCCGACCCCGGATAAGCGGAAGAAAATGGATGGATGAAACAAGACTCACTGTGTTTTATGTAAATTCAGCACATCATCACAGCATTTTCTAACCTGCAGCTAAAACTCTGTTTTTGACTGAATCCACCTCAATAGGATTCGTTCCTAAACCCAACTAAGGGAAACAGAAGCAAACCCGGAGCATGTGAAATAAACGAGAGGTAGAAAGAAGCTGCCATGCGCACGTCCGTGTATTTGAGAGTTTTCTTTGTGCTGTGACCTTTGACCCATCGTCCCTCCATCCACCACATGAGGACCTTGTCACTTAACTGAACACATCAAAATGCTGGTACTGACCCGTGGGACCCACTGAACGGTTCCAGATAAAGTAATGAACCTGAAGTGTTTTTAAATTATGCCGACCTGGGTCCATTGACGAGTTGTGTTGGGTCTGTGGCGAAGCCGACAGCTGCCGCCGACGCTGCTTTTCCACGACACGATGAGAGCATCTTCTGTGGAAGCGAGGACCCTCAGAACAGGCTGATGGGGTTTGACTGAGGAGACGGGACAGAATAAATGATCAGATTAAATGATCAGATTAAACGATCAGATTAAACGATCAGACTAAATGATCAGATTAAATGATCAGGTTAAATGATCAGATTAAATGATCAGAATAAACAATCAGATTAAATGATCAAATTAAATTATCAGATTAAATGATCAGAATAAACGATCAGATTAAATGATCAGAATAAATGATCGGATTAAATAATCAGATTAAATGATCGGATTAAATGATCAGATTAAATGATCAGATTAAATGATCAGAATAAATGATCAGATTAAATGATCGGATTAAATGATCATATGAAATTATCAGAATAAATGATCAGAATAAATGATCAGATTAAATGATCGGATGAAATGATCAGATGAAATGATCAGAATAAATGATCAGAATAAATAAGAAAGTTGATTCTCAATAGTCCAGGTATCAAATCCGCTCATTCTCATACTTGGTGGGGTAACTTCAGTGTGCTTGGGACTACTCTGACTGACGAAGCCCTCTGGAGTGAGGGTGAAACGTTTCTACTAAAAAGAAACTGTCCAGATGAACTGATTGAGAATGAGCGGATTTGATACCTGGACTATTGAGAATGAACTTTCTTGTCTTGAACCACTTTGGACATGTCTGCCTGCCTGGGAGGAGTCGACGAGGGACAGGACAGCCCCCAGAAACCATCTTGGCTACAGCAAACTGGTTGGTCCACTTAAGTTGTTTACTTGGTGGGGTAACTTCAGTGTGCTTGGGACTACTCTGACTGACGAAGCCCTCTGGAGTGAGGGTGAAACGTTTCTACTAAAAAGAAACTGTCCAGATGAACTGATTGAGAATGAGCAGATCAGAATAAATGATCAGATTAAATGATCAGATTAAATGATCAGATTAAATGATCAGAATAAATGATCAGATTAAATGATCAGACTAAATGATCAGATTAATAATTATAAATAATAATGAATTTAATTTATAACGCACTTTTTATTAATGAAAATCTCAAAGTGCTACAAAGTGCAACAAAATTAAAGGTCAAATAAAACAAGTGATAAAACAAATAAAATCAATAACAGTATCAACTAAGATCAAAGATAGAATCATGAGGAGGCAGAGTAGGCTCGCTTAAAAAGAAAGGTCTTCAAGCCGCTTTTAAAGTCAACCAGTGACTGTGGAGCTCTCAGACAGTCAGGAAGAGAGTTCCATAGGCGGGGGGCAGCCACACTGAAAGCCCAGTCTCCCATGGTCCTTATGCCGGGTACCCACCAAACGCGTCTGGAGCGTCAGAAACGCTCTTGCCGCCCCCTTTTGGCCGCTTGTCACCAGAATCTGTTCACACTGAAGACGCGTCTGATGACGCGCAATGGGAGGAGCGTCTGGCTCCTTTTCCGGTTGTTTCTTGTACACCGGGCAGATAAAATCAGCTGTACGTGAGCCTCGTTACTACTTGAGTGGGTTTTCTACGAGCCGAACTGCAGCTCCAAAAGTCTTTGTTGAGATTAAAACTTTTTTTATGTTTGGGGTGATCGTACGCTCGAGCGGACAGCGGCAACTGTAAAAATGCCAAGTTTCTTACCGGAGGCTGGTTTCTTCATGGAGGCTCGTTGGGGTAAGTTTAAAAAGTCCAAAAAAAGTCCCATCGTCGTTGCGTCATCACATAGCAGAGTCTCTCCCGATTGGTTGCTGTGACGCGTCGAGCGTCAAAAGTTCAAATATTTGAACGTCGGCTGCTTCGGACGTGTCGCATGCGCGGAAAAGAACTGCTGCGCGCTGCCGCGCCGCTCGAAAAGCTCAAAACGCGCCGCTTCACGATTCGACGCGCCTCGACGCGCCTCAGCATAGACTTTCAATGTAAACCGTCCGCTTCCGCTACCTGAAACGCATTTGGTGGGTACCCGGCATGAATTTGGTTTGAGGAATGTGAAGGAGATTACTGTTCTGTGATCGTAGAGACCGGGTGGATGAATATGGAACAAGAATGTCCTTTAGATAATCTGGTGAAGTTCCGTGTAAGCATTGGTGTGTAATGAGAGCAGTTTTGTACTGAATTCTGTAGGTGACAGGAAGCCAATGGAGGTTATGGAGAATGGGCGTAATATGTTCAAATTTACGAACTCTCAACAAAATCCTTGCTGCACTGTTTTGAATATATTGAAGTTTCTGAAGGTATTTACCAGGGATTCCAATAAACAGGGAGTTGCAGTAGTCGAGCCTGGAGGAGACAAAAGCATGGACGAGCTTCTCAGCATCAGAAAAAGTTAGAGATGGGCGAAGTCTGGAGATGTTTCGAAGATGGAAGAAGCAGGTTTTAAACAGAAGTTTAATGTGATTTTCGAATGTAAGATGAGAGTCCATTTTTGTAACAGAGGTGGAGAGGGGGATGTCTTGACCAGAAAAGGAAATTGTTGTTAAAGTTGATGTTTGTACCTGGTGAGGGGTGCCAATCATTATGGCCTCAGTCTTGGAGCAGTTTAATTGAAGAAAGTTCTGATTCATCCATGCCCTTATTTCCTCCAGGCAGGTAGAGAGGGCAGTGAGTGAAGATGGAGATGGGGATGATGAGGATGCTCCAGTCCTGATGTAAAGCTGTGTATCGTCGGCATAGCAGTGAAAAGAAATGTTGAACTGATTAATAATTTGACCTAAAGGCAGCATGTAAAGGGAAAACAGCAGGGGCCCCAGAACTGACCCTTGAGGGACACCACAGGAGACACAGACTAACACATTCCAGCCTATTGGAGAGGAAAGATTTGAACCAGTCCAGGACAGTGTCACAGAGACCGACCTCCACATGAAGACGGTGGAGGAGGATACTATGGTCCACAGTGTCGAAGGCTGCAGTGAGGTCAAGGAGGACAAGGATGGAGGGAGAACCAGTGTCAGCAGCCATGAGGACATCATTGGTAACTCTCAGCAATGCAGTCTCAGTACTGTGAGCTGCTCTGAATCCAGACTGGAACTTCTCATACAGGGAGTGTTGCTGTAGGTGGTCCTGCAGCTGAGCAGCAACTGCTTTTTCCAGCACTTTAGACAGAAAAGGGAGGTGTGAAATTGGGCGGTAATTAGAAAAAATGTCGGGATCCAAATTAGATTTTTTTCAGAAGAGGCCTAATGATGGCAGATTAAATGTGATAAATGATCAGTTTAAATGATCAGATTAAATGATCAGATTAAACGATCAGATTAAATTATCAGATTAAATTATCATATTAAATGATCAGAATAAATGATCAGATTAAACAATCAGATTGAATGATCAGATTAAATTATCAGATTAAATTATCAGAATATACGGAGCCCTCAAAGTGACAACGGTTTAAAAAAAATAATCACAAAAAGAAAATGTGGTTTATGACCACGTAACAGTAACATGTGAACACAGCACATTGTCATGTGCACATTTCAAATGAACATGCAAACAGTATAATAACAGGTGCATACATTTGCAAACAATAAAACATGTGTGCACCACCATCAAAACATGTGCACACAGTATCATAACATGTGCAAACAGTGTAGTAACTTGTGCTGTGTGCAGATGATGCTGAACATGTTCCTACGCATTGAACATGTGAAAAAAGCATGGTTACATGTACAAACAACAAACTGCACACAGCAGTGTAACATGTGCACTCAGCAGTGGGACATGTGCTAACAGAATTGTAACATGTGCACAAATTATACCATGTGCACACATAAATTTCACACAGAAGTGTAACATGTGTAAACAGCATTGTAACATGTGCACACAGCAGTGTAACATGTGCACAACACACAGCATTGTAATATTTGCACATAGCAGCATAACATGTGTACACAGCAATGTAACATGTGTACACAGCAATGTAACATGTGCACAGTGTAACATGTGCACACAGCAGTGTAACATGTGCACAGTGTAACATGTTAACAGCAGTCTAACATGTGCACACAGCAGTGCAGCATGTGCACAATGTGACATGTTAACAGCAGTGTAACATGTGCACAGTGTAACATGTTAACAGCAGTGTAACATGGGAACACAGAAGTCAAAGTCAAAGTCAAAGTCAAAGTCAAAGTCAACTTTATTGTCAGATCTGCAATATGTACAGTACAGGACATACACAGGACCGAAATTGCGTTTCTCTCAGTCCCTCGGTGCAACAGTAAACATCTAAACATTGAAACACTGAAACATATAATAATAGACATAAGCATAAAATAGTAAAACTAACACTGTCCTGAGTTTTTTGCATAGTGGTATAAGAGTATGAAAATTTACACCAACTCTAAAACTAAAACATTAAACATTTAATGAACATAATATTGTCCTGAGTTTTTGCATACTAGTATAAAAAAAGAGTATAAAAAGTATAACTAAAATAAACTAAAGGTTTCTAGCATTGACATTTGCAAAGTGGCAAAGCAGCGTATGAGTCAATGTACACAGTATATGTATGAGGTAGTAGTTGATGTTGTTATAGAGGCAAAAAGTGGCATATGCAGTAAGGCACATTGGGCATCCCTAAATAAGACCGTTCAGAGCACACTGTATATGTACCAGCAGTGGTGTAGATATTAGAGTAGTGTAAATAAATGTAAACAGTAGTAATTACATGTAAGCAGTAGTAATAAAAGTAAACAGTATTAATAAATGTAAACAGAGAATGTAAACAGTATTATGATTATAGGCAGTGATGTAATACAGACATTAGTGCAAGTATGAGAAGTAGTGCAAACTGTATGAGCACATGACCGAGAGTTTAGTGAAAACCCGTTTGATGACACAGAGTCTAGTGTTAAAAACTTTGTGTTGAGTGATAATGTGTGAGAAAGTTTTAGTGTTAAGGCAGTTCAAATGGGAGGGGGGGCAGAGCAGGCAGAGTGTTTAGCATTCTGACTGCCTGATGAACAGAGCTGTCTCTCAGTCTGCTGGTTCGAGCCTGGAGACTCCTCAGTCTCCTCCCTGATGGCAGCAGTCTGAAGCAGCTGTGTAGTGGGTGTGTGGGATCACCTGCCATGCGGTGGGCTTTCCGAGTGAGGCGTTTGCTGTGTAAGTCCTGCAGTGAGGGCAAGGAGGTGCCCACGATCTTCTCAGCTGCTCTCACAATGCGCTGGAGGCTCTTGCGGCAGGATGCAGTACATGCACCAAACCACACAGTGATGCAGCTGGTCAGGACACTTTCTATGGCACCTCTGTAGAAGGTGCTCATGATGGGGGTTGAAGCTCCAGCCCTTTTCAGCTTGCGGAGAAAGTAGAGACGCTGGTGAGCCTTCTTTGCCAGTGCTGCAGTGTTCCTGCTCCAGGACAGGTCCTTTGAGACGTGCACTCCCAGGAACTTGGTGCTGTCTACTCTCTCCACTGCGGTGCTGTTGATGGTCAGAGGGGCATGTTGGGCATCCCTCTTCCTGAAGTCCACAACAATCTCCTTTGTCTTCTCCACGTTGAGAGTGAGATTGTTGTGTCCGCACCACAAGGCCAGGCGGCTCACCTCGTTCCTGTAGTCCGTCTCATCGTTGTTGCTGATGAGACCCACCACTGTTGTGTCGTCCGCAAACTTGATGAAGTGGTTGGAGCTGTACGATGGTGTGCAGTCGTGTGTTAGCAGGGTGAATAGAAGGGGGCTCAGCACACATCCTTGTGGGGCCCCTGTGTTCAATGTGATGGTGCTAGATGTGTTACTCCCGACCCGCACTGTCTGTGGTCTCCCGGTCAGGAAGTCTAGCAGCCAGTTACACAGTTACACAGAAGTGTAACATATGTAAACAGCATTGTAACATGTGCACAGCAGTGTAAAATCTGCACACAGCAATGTAACATGTACATAACACACAGTATTGTAATAGTTTCACATAGCAGCATAACATGTGTACACAGCAATGCAACATGTGTACACAGCAATGTAACATGTGTACACAGCAATGTAACATGTGCACAGTGTAACATGTTAACAGCACTGTAACATGTGCACAGTGTAACATGTGCACAGTGTAACATGTTAACAGCACTGTAATATGTGCACAGTGTAACATGTGCACAGTGTAACATGTTAACAGCACTGTAACATGTGCACAGTGTAACATGTGCACAGTGTAACATGTTAAAAACAGTGCAACATGTGCACAGTGTAACATGTTAACAGCAGTGTAACATGTGCACAGTGTAACATGTGCATTATGCAACATGTTAACAGCAATGTAACATGTGCACGGTGAAACATGTGCACAGAGCAGTGGAACATGTGCACAGTGTAACATGTGCATAGTGTAACATGCTAAGAGCAGTCTAACATGTGCACACAGCAGTGTAGCATGTGCACAGTGTAACATGTTAACAGCAGTGTAACATGTGCACACAATAGTGTAACATTTGCACAGTGTAACATGTTAACAGCAGTGTAGCATGTACACAGTGTAAAATGTGCACACATAAGAGTAACATGTGCACAGTGTAACATGTGCACACAGTATTGTAACATGGGCACAGCGTAACATGTGCAGAGTGTAAAATGTTAACTGCAGTGTAACATGTGTACAGTGTAACATGTGCACAGTGTAACATGTTATCAACATTGTAACATGTGCACACAGCAGTGTAACATGTGCACAGTGTAACATGTTAATAGCAGTGTAACATGTGTAAAGTGTAATATGTGCACAGTGTAACATCTTAACAGCAGTGTAACATGTGCACAGTGTAAGATGGGCATAGTGTAACATGTTAATAGCAGTGTAACATGTGTACAGTGTAACATGTGCACAGTGTAACACGTTAATAGCAGTGTAACATGTGTACAGTGTAACATGTGCACAGTGTAACATCTTAAAAGCAGTGTAACATGTGCATTGTGTAACAGGTTAACAGCAATGTAACATGTGTACACAGCAATGTAACATGTGCACAGTGTAACATGTGCACAGTGTAACATGTGCACAGTGTAACAGGTTAATAGCAGTATAACATGTGCACACATCAGTGTAGCATGTGCACAGTGTAACCTGTTAACAGCAGTGTGACATGTGCACACAGCAGTGTAACATGTGCACAATGTAACATGTGCATAGTGTAACATGTTAACAGCAGTGTAGCATGTGTACAGTGTAACATGTGCACATAGAAGTGTAACATGTGCACAGTGTAACATGTGCACACAGCAGTGTAACATGTGCACAGTGTAACATGTGCACACAGCAGTGTAACATGTGCACAGTGTAACATGTGCATAGTGTAACATGTTAACAGCAGTGTAACATGTGTACAGTGTAATATGTGCCCAGTGTAACATGTTAACAGCAATGTAACATGTGCACACAGCAGTGCAATATGTGCTGAGTGTAACATGTGCATAGTGTAGCATGTTAACAGCAGTGTAACATGTGTACAGTGTAACATGTGCACAGTGTAACATGTTAACAGCAGTGTAACATGTTAACAGCAGTGTAGCATGTGCATAGTGTAACATGTTAACAGCAGTGTAACATGTTAACAGCAGTGTAACATGTGCACAGTGTAACATGTAAACACAGCAGTATAACATGTGCACAGTGTAACATGTTAACAGCAGTGTAAAATGTGCACAGTGTAACATGTTAACAGCAGTGT
>JBBPBX010030889.1:21214-34887 GCA_038048925.1 Garcialebias charrua
GGATGAATCAGAACTTTCTTCAATTAAACTGCTCCAAGACTGAGGCCATACTGATTGGCACCCCTCACCAGGTACAAACATCTCCTATAACAACACTTTCCTTTTCTGGACAAGACATCCCCCTCTCCACCTCTGTTACTAATCTTGGAATAAAAATGGACTCCAATCTTACATTTGAAAATCACATTAAGCATCTGTTTAAAACTTGCTTCTTCCATCTTCGAAACATCTCCAGACTTCGCCCATCTCTAACTTTTTCCGATGCTGAGAAGCTCGTCCATGCTTTTGTCTCCTCCAGGCTCGACTACTGCAACTCCCTGTTTATTGGAATCCCTGGCAAAAACCTTCAGAAACTTCAATATATTCAAAACAGTGCAGCAAGGATCTTGTTGAGAGTTCGTAAATTTGAACATATTACGCCCATTCTCCATAACCTTCATTGGCTTCCTGTCGCCTACAGAATTCAGTACAAAACTGCTCTCATTACACATCAATGCTTACACGGAACTTCACCAGATTATCTGAAGGATATTCTTATTCCATACTCATCCACCCGCTCGCTGCGGTCACAGAACAGCAATCTCCTTCACATTCCGAGAACCAAATTAAGGACCATGGGAGACCGGGCTTTCAGTGTGGCTGCCCCCCGTCTGTGGAACTCTCTTCCTGACTGTCTAAGAGCCCCACAGTCTGTGGTTGACTTTAAGAGCGGCTTGAAGACCTTCCTTTTCGACCAAGCATACTCTGCCTCCTCATGATTCTACTTTTGATCTTGGCTGATATTGTTATTGATTTTAATTGTTTTATTATTTGTTTTATTGACATTTAATTCTGTTGCTCCTTGTAGCACTTTGAGATTTTCATTAATGAAAAGTGCGTTATAAATTGAATTCATTATTATTATTATTATTATCATGTGAACACAGCAGTGTAACATTTGCACAGTGTAACATGTGCATTGTGTAACATGTTAACAGCAATGTAACATGTGTACACAGCAATGTAACATGTGCACAGTGTAACATGTGCACAGTGTAACATGTGCACAGTATAACAGGTAATAGCAGTATAACATGTGCACACAGCAGTGTAGCATGTGCACAGTGTAACTTGTTAACAGCAGTGTGACATGTGCACACAGCAGTGTAACATGTGCACAATGTAACATGTGCATAGTGTAGCATGTTAACAGCAGTGCAGCATGTGTACAGTCTAACATGTGCACAGTGTAACATGTGCACATAGAAGTGTAACATGTGCACAGTGTAACATGTGCACATAGAAGTGTAACATGTGCACAGTGTAACATGTGCACACAGCAGTGTAACATGTGCACAGTGTAACATGTACAAAGTGTAACATGTTAACAGCAGTGTAACATGTGTACTACAGTGTAATATGTGAACAGTGTAACATGTGCACAGTGTAACATGTTAACAGCAATGTAACATGTGCACACAGCAGTGCAATATGTCCTGAGTGTAACATGTGCATAGTGTAGCATGTTAACAGCAGTGTAACATGTGTACAGTGTAACATGTGCACAGTGTAACATATGCACAGTGTAACATGTGAACAGCAGTGTAGCATGTGCATAGTGTAACATGTGCACAGTGTAACATGTTAACAGCAGTGTAACATGTGCACAGTGTAACATGTGCACACAGCAGTATAACATGTGCACATTGTAACATGTTAACAGCAGTGTAAAATGTGCACAGTGTAACATGTTAACAGCAGCGTAATATGTGCACAGTGTAACATGTGCACACAGCAGTATAACATGTGCACAGTGTAACATGTTAACAGCAGTGTAGCATGTGCACAGTGTAACATGTACAAACATAAGTGTAACATGTGCACAATGTTACATGTGCACACAGTAGTGTAATATATGCACAGCATAACATGTGCATAGTGTAACATGTTATCAGCAGTGTAATATGTGCACAGTGTAACATGTGCACAGTGTAACATGTTAACAGCAATGTATCATGTGCATACAGCAGTGTAACATGTGCACAGTGTAACATGTGCACAGTGTAACATGTGCACAGTGTAACATGTGCACACAGCAGTGTAACATGTGCACAGTGTAACATGTGCACACAGCAGTGTAACATGTGCACACAGCAGTGTAACATGTGTACAGTGAAACATGTGCACAGTATAACATGTGCACACAGCAGTTTAACATGTGTACAGAGTAACATGTACACAGTGTAACAAGTGCACAGTGTAACATGTGCACAATGTAACATCTTAAGAGCAATGTAACATGTGAGTTGTGTAACATGTTAACCGCAATGTAACATGTGTACACAACAATGTAACATGTGTACACAGCAATGTAACATGTGCACAGTGTAACATGTGCACAGTGTAACATGTTAATAGCAGTCTAACATGTGTACATAGCAGTGAAGCATGTGCATAGTGTAACATGTGTGCAGTGTAACATGTTAACAGCAGTGTAACATGTGCACACAGCAGTGTAACATGTGCATAGTGCAACATGTTAACAGCAGTGCAGCATGTGTACAGTGTAACATGTGCACAGTGTAACAGGTTAATAGCAGTGTAGCATGTGCATAGTGTAACATGTGCCCACAAAAGTGTAACATGTGCACAGTGTAACATGTTAACAGCAGTGTAACATGTTAACAGCAGTGTAACATGTGCACACAGCAGTGTAACATGTGCATAGTGTAACATGTGAACAGCAGTGCAGCATGTGCATAGTGTAACATGTGCACACAGAAGTGTAACATGCGCACAGTGTAACATGTGCACAGTGTAACATGTTATCAGCAGTGTAGCATGTGCACAGTGTAACATGTGCACACAAAAGTTTAACATGTGCACAGTGTAACATGTGAATCAAGGAATCAAGGAGTTTTATTAACATTGCATCAATTTCCACCGATTACAACGTAAGCATGTATTGCAGGCATCCAGAAGAGAAATGAGTGCAAAAGCTGCAGCAAAACAAAGCATATTACATGTTTTATCAACACACGATATGTTTTATCAACACACGACATGTTTATTCAACACATTGATATGCTCTTAGCGCGGCCAGGCCCAATCTGTCTCCAGATGAAGGTCAAAAGCAGGAAAAACAGGCAGAAACACTGGGATTCACAGCATTGATATTAAAAAAAGATGAATCACATTTTGTCTTCAAGACACCGCGTGATTCAGTAAAAACCATATCAGAGCACATTTAGGTACAATAACAAAGGAAATACGGCAGGCAAGGAGATTGTGTCCATGATTAATTTCAGACAAACACAAAGTTCAGCAGGTGTGCAGCTGGGTGTTATCCGAAGCCTCACAGAAATCTCTGGGGAGGGGGAGGGGGGGGGCTCTTCAACTCCTCACTCTAGGAGAATGGATTCCCACAGCCCGCTTGTCAAGGACATGTGCAGAAGCCAGATAATGTTTCGTTTGTTATCCAAATAGACCACAGTGTTCTTTTCCACTGCCGCCTCCAAGTCTGTGGGTGCTGTTTCATGGCCGAAAGAAATCCAAATATGTGGTTCTGCTCTGCCCCGCTTTCATGAGCTTCCACCTGTCCCTTGATCGATCCTGGGTGGCTGCAAACAAGTCCCAAAACGGACAGCAGGTGCACGGTGGTCCACCACTGCACCAATCGTGCGATTGAGCTCATACAGCAGCTGGGATGAGGAGCCCACGACCCGGTTCAGAGAATTTTGCTGATCAGGCAGTCCCGACAGCGCTCTGATAGCCGCCGAAGCCTCCCTCAGCTTCCGATAACAAACAACTCCGGTTACGCCAAAAAACAGAGCAGTTGCTACCAATAATCCAATAATCCACAAATCCTCCACGTCTTCGACACTCAGAACGGACAGACACATGGGCTGCCACTGACCCCACGAGTCCAGCACGTATCCAGCCGCGTGTGTGTCGGAGGGACAGACAGCTTCTCCTGACACGGTCCGCTTCGTGGAAAAAATCTTATCCATTGAAGAAACAGCCCAATTGATTAATTCCATATTGGTTCGAGTGAGCGCTGAAGGGTCGCAGACGAGACGAAAAGCAAGCAGGGAGTAGGAAAAACTTAGGGAGGGAAGAGCAGAAAGATATGCGACCTGCCTTGCCGAGTGCCGGAAGAAGATGTGAACATAGCAGTGTAACATGTGCACAGTGTAACATGTTAACAGCAGTGTAGCATGTGCACAGTGTAACATGTACACACATAAGTGTAACATGTGCACAGTGTTACATGTGCCCACAGTAGTGTAATATGTGCACAGCATAACATGTGCATAGTGTAACATGTTAACAGCAGTGTAATATGTGCACAGTGTAACATGTGCACAGTGTAACATGTTAACAGCAATGTATCATGTGCACACAGCAGTGTAACATGTGCACAGTGTAACATGTGCACAGTGTAACATGTGCACACAGCAGTGTAACATGTGCACAGTGTAACATGTGCACACAGTAGTGTAACATGTGCACACAGCAGTGTAACATGTGTACAGTGTAACATGTGCACAGTGTAACATGTGCACACAGCAGTTTAACATGTGTACAGAGTAACATGTATACAGTGTAACCTGTGCACAGTGTAACAGGTTAATAGCAGTGTAGCATGTGCATAGTGTAACATGTGCACACAAAAGTGTAACATGTGCACAGTGTAACATGTTAACAGCAGTGTAACATGTTAACAGCAGTGTAACATGTGCACACAGCAGTGTAACATGTGCATAGTGTAACATGTTAACAGCAGTGCAGCATGTGCACAGTGTAACATGTGCACACAGAAGTGTAACATGCGCACAGTGTAACATGTGCACAGTGTAACATGTTATCAGCAGTGTAGCATGTGCACAGTGTAACATGTGCACACAAAAGTGTAACATGTGCACAGTGTAACATGTGAACATAGCAGTGTAACATGTGCACAGTGTAACATGTTAACAGCAGTGTAGCATGTGCACAGTGTAACATGTACACACATAAGTGTAACATGTGCACAGTGTTACATGTGCACACAGTAGTGTAATATGTGCACTGCATAACATGTGCACAGTGTAACATGTTAACAGCAATGTATCATGTGCACACAGCAGTGTAACATGTGCACAGTGTAACATGTGCACAGTGTAACATGTGCACAGTGTAACATGTGCACACAGCAGTGTAACATGTGCACAGTGAAACATGTGCACACAGTAGTGTAACATGTGCACACAGCAGTGTAACATGTGTACAGTGTAACATGTGCACAGTGTAACATGTGCACACAGCAGTTTAACATGTGTACAGAGTAACATGTATACAGTGTAACATGTGCACAGTGTAACATGTGCACAATGTAACATCTTAACAGCAATGTAACATGTGAGTTGTGTAACATGTTAACTGCAATGTAACATGTGTACACAGCAATGTAACATGTGTACACAGCAATTTAACATGTTCACAGTGTAACATGTGCACAGTGTAACATGTTAATAGCAGTCTAACATGTGCACACAGCAGTGTAGCATGTATAGTGTAACATGTGCGCAGTGTAACATGTTAACAGCAGTGTAACATGTGCACACAGCAGTGTAACATGTGCATAGTGTAACATGTTAACAGCAGTGCAGCATGTGTACAGTGTAACATGTGCACAGTGTAACATGTTAATAGCAGTGTAGCATGTGCATAGTGTAACATGTGCACACAAAAGTGTAACATGTGCACAGTGTAACATGTTAACAGCAGTGTAACATGTGCACACAGCAGTGTAATATGTGCATAGTGTAACATGTTAACAGCAGTGCAGCATGTGCACAGTGTAACATGTTATCAGCAGTGTAGCATGTGCACAGTGTAACATGTGCACACAGAAGTGTAACATGTGCACAGTGTAACATGTGCACAGTGTAACATGTTATCAGCAGTGTAGCATGTGCACAGTGTAACATGTGCATACAAAAGTGTAACATGTGCACAGTGTAACATGTGCACATAGCAGTTTAACATGTGTACAGTGTAACATGTACACGGTGTAACATGTGCACAGTGTAACATGTGCACAATGTAACATCTTAACAGCAATGTAACATGTGAGTTGTGTAACATGTTAACCGCAATGTAACATGTGTACACAGCAATGTAACATGTGTACACAGCAATGTAACATGTGCACAGTGTAACATGTGCACAGTGTAACATGTTAATAGCAGTCTAACATGTGCACACAGCAGTGTAGCATGTTTATAGTGTAACATGTGTGCAGTGTAACATGTTAACAGCAGTGTAACATGTGCACACAGCAGTGTAACATGTGCATAGTATAACATGTTAACAGCAGTGTAGCATGTGCATAGTGTAACATGTGCTCACAAAAGTGTAACAGGTTCACAGTGTAACATGTTAACAGCAGTGTAACATGTGCACACAGTAGTGTAACATGTTAACAGCAGTGTAACATGTGCACACAGCAGTGTAACATGTGCATAGTGTAACATGTTAACAGCAGTGCAGCATGTGCACAGTGTAACATGTGCACACAGAAGTGTAACATGTGCACAGTGTAACATGTGCACAGTGTAACATGTTATCAGCAGTGTAGCATGTGCACAGTGTAACATGTGCACACAAAAGTGTAACATGTGCACAGTGTAACATGTGAACATAGCAGTGTAACATGTGCACAGTGTAACATGTTAACAGCAGTTTAACATGTGTACTGTACAGTGTAACATGTGCACAGTGTAACATGTGCACAGTTTAACATGTTAATAGCAATGTAACATGTGCACACAGCTGTGTAATATGTGCAGTGTAACATGTTAACAGCAGTGTAACATGTGCACAGTGTAACATGCGCACAGTGTAACATGTGCACATGTCTTTGTTTACTGAAATTGTGTAAAAATGCTTCTTTCTGACTTTCTGTTTTAAATAAATATTACACAATAATGATTCATTTTGTACTTTTTTCACAAAATTCCTGTTTGGTGAAAATCTTAAAAGATCTTGAGCACAGAAACAATCTGCACATGTTAAAAAAACAACAACGATCTTTAGCTGATGACACTTCAGGGTCTTCAGGATTTGTGGAGATCTGAACCTGCTTTGAAGAGACCCACAGTTTGAGGCAGAGACCAGATGTCCTCCCCGGTCTCGTAGTCCTTCATTCTGACCGTCACGTTGAGCTTAGCAGCCGCGTTAAAGACGCCCCTACACCAGATGATTTTAGACCCACTGAGGAAGACGAGCAGAGCAGTTAACATCTTCACGGCTGGTGAGCAGGTGCTGCTTCAGATGAGCTCACCTGGTGAAGATCAGGGAGGAGTTAGGCTGCACCTTTGACTCGTGACGCCAGGCGCACGTCATGGATCGGACTTTGTTGGTCGTTTCCTGGTAGTAGCAGGTCACGTTCAAGGCCTCTGCAGGGAAATCAAGCTGCTCGGGTTAAACTGTTGATCACTTGTGACCTCAGAGATCCCTCAGAGGTCACGGCTTAAAACCTGATCATTTACTGAACAAACACACGGTTTGTGTTTCACTTGCATGTGTGAGCTGCATCATAATCAGTTAAAATCAGTTATAAATCAGTTAAAATCAGTTATAAATCAGTTAAAATCAGCTATAAATCAGAAAAGTTAACATCTACAGGTAATCATTCTGTTGGAAGCCTCAATCGAGAAACATGTGAGTTCTCACTCTGTTGAGACAGAGGTCCAACGTTGCAGTCGCTGACGTCGGTCACACACAAACGGTTGTTTTTCTCATTACACGGCATCAGCTGATTGTTTCTCACTGTGATTTCTGTCAGACAAAAACACAAGACAGGCGGAGAGGAGTCACAGCGTCCGGCCAGAACGTGGAGCCGAGGAGAACCGGACTCCCCAGAGTCTTCGCTCCGGACATGAATTTAGGCACAGCTCATTTTAATTCACCACAAATCTGCGAGGAGTTTCCTTCAGGATCACATCTAGATGTTTATTATTTTACTCTATATATATATTTCTGTTTAAATCAGGGGTTCTCAGACCTGTTGGGTTCAGGGACCCCCTCATGTTTATAAAATAATTGTCTTCAGTTTGTCTCTTTAATGCAATGGAAATATATGAGTAACATACTTAAGACAGCTGCAGAGCGTAACCATGTTCAGCAAACCGGCCAGAGTCAGCAAAAAGCAAAAAACTCTGCACATTTTTTTCCGAACAAGCCCTGTAAGTGAACAATGCTGTTTCATGCAGATAATAATGAGTATGAGACTAGTAAATACTATCATAATATTAGCTAAATTATGACTAGTAAATACAACAGATAATGTTAGCTAAATTATGACTAGTAAATACTAACAGATAATGTTAGCTAAATTATGACTAGTAAATACTAACAGATAATGTTAGCTAAATTATGACTAGTAAATACTAACAGATAATGTTAGCTAAATTATGACTAGTAAATACAACAGATAATGTTAGCTAAATTATGACTAGTAAATATTAAGATAATGTTAGCTAAATTATGACTAGTAAATACAACAGATAATGTTACCCCTCCCTGGGCTGCCACCTTACTGTGGTGGAGGGGTTTGAGTGTCCCAATGATCCTAGGAGCTATGCTGTCAGGGGCTTTATGCCCCTAGTAGGGTCACCCAAGGCAGACAGGTCCTAGGTGAGGGACGAGACAAAGCGCAGCCCACAAGACCCCTTATGATGAATAATATAAATGGAAACAATGTTCCCTCGCCCGGACGCGGGTCACCGGGGCCCCACTCTGGAGCCAGGCCCGGAGGAGGGGCACGTTGGCGAGCGCCTGGTGGCCGGGCTTTCACCCATGGAGCTCGGCCGGGCACAGCCCGAAGAGGAGACGTGGGTCCCCCTTCCCATAGGCTCACCACCTGTGGGAGGGGCCAAAGGGGTCGGGTGCATTGTGGAATGGGTGGTGGCCGAGGGCGGGGACCCTGGCGGTCTGATCCTCGGCTACAGAAGCTGGCCATTGGGACATGGAATGTCACCTCTCTGGTGGGGAAGGAGCCTGAGCTAGTGTGTGAGGTTGAGAGGTTCCGGCTAGAAATAGTCGGACTCACCTCAACGCATGGCTCTGGCTCTGGAACCAGTTTCCTTGAGAGGGGTTGGACACTCTTCCACTCTGGAGTTGCCCCTGGTGAGAGGCGCCGAGCAGGAGTGGGCATACTTGTTGCCCCCCATCTTGGTGCCTGTACGTTGGGGTTCACCCCGGTGAACGAGAGGGTAGCCTCCCTTCGCCTACGTGTGGGGGGACGGGCTCTGACTGTTGTTTGTGCCTATGCGCCAAACGGCAGCGCAGATTACCCACCCTTTTTGGAGTCCTTGGAGGGGGTATTGGAGAGTGCGCCTCCTGGGGACTCCCTTGTTCTGCTGGGGGACTTCAACGCTCACGTGGGCAATGACAGTGAGACCTGGAGGGGTGTGGTTGGGAGGAACGGCCCCCCTGATCTGAACCCGAGTGGTGTTCTGTTGTTGGACTTCTGTGCTCGTCATGGATTGTCCATAACGAACACCATGTTCAGGCATAAGGGTGTCCATATGTGCTCTTGGCACCAGGACACCCTAGGTCGTAGTTCAATGATCGACTTTGTTGTCGTCTCATCTGATCTGCGGCCGCATGTCCTGGACACTCGGGTGAAGAGAGGGGCGGAGCTGTCAACTGACCACTACCTGGTGGTGAGTTGGCTCCGATGGTGGGGGAGGATGCCGGTCAGACCTGGCAGACCCAAACGTATTGTGAGGGTCTGCTGGGAACGTCTGGCAGAGTCTCCCGTAAGACGGAGCTTTAACTCCCACCTCCGGGAGAGCTTTGAACACGTTCCGAGGGAGGCGGGGGACATTGAGCCCGAGTGGGCCATGTTTCGCGCCTCTATTGTCGAGGCAGCTTATCGGAGTTGTGGCCGCAAGGTTGTTGGTGCCTGTCGTGGTGGCAACCCTCGAACCCGGTGGTGGACACCGGCGGTGAGGGATGCTGTCAAGCTGAAGAAGGAGTCCTATTGGGCCTTTTTGGCCTGTGGGACCCCGGAAGCAGCAGATAGGTACCGGCAGTCCAAGCGGCATGCGGCTCGGGTGGTTGCTGAGGCAAAAACTCGGGCGTGGGAGGAGTTCGGAGAGGCCATGGAGAATGACTTCCGTACGGCTTCGAGGCGATTCTGGTCCACCATCCGGCGTCTCAGGGGGGGAAAGCGGTACGCGACCAACACCATTTATGGTGGGGATGGCGTGCTGTTGACCTCAACTCGGGATGTTGTGAGTCGGTGGGCGGAATACTTCGAAGACCTCCTCAATCCTACTGGCACGTCTTCCACTGAGGAAGCGGAGCCTGGGGACTTTGGGTCGGGCTCTCCAATCTCTGGTGCTGAGGTCGCCGAGGTGGTTAAAAAGCTCCGCGGTGGCAAGGCTCCGGGGGTGGATGAGATTCGTCCTGAGTTCCTTAGGGCTCTGGATGTTGTGGGGTTGTGTTGGCTTACGCGACTCTGCAATATCGCGTGGACATCGGGGGCAGTTCCCTTGGATTGGCAGACTGGGGTGGTGGTTCCCCTATTCAAAAAGGGGGACCGTAGGGTGTGTTCCAACTATAGAGGGATCACACTCTTAAGCCTCCCTGGTAAGGTCTATTCAGGGGTTCTGGAGAGGAGGGTCCGTCGGATAGTCGAACCTCGGATTCAGGAGGAGCAGTGTGGTTTTCGTCCTGGTCGTGGAACACTAGACCAGCTCTACACCCTCAACAGGGTCCTGGAGGGTGCGTGGGAGTTTGCCCAACCAGTTTACATGTGCTTTGTAGACTTGGAAAAGGCATTCGACCGCGTCCCTCGGGGGGTTCTGTGGCGGGTACTCCGGGAGTATGGGGTACCAGGCCCTTTGATATGGGCTGTTAGGTCCCTGTACGACCGGTGTCAGAGCTTGGTCCGCATCGCTGGCAGTAAGTCAGGCTCGTTTCCGGTGAGAGTTGGACTCCGCCAAGGTTGCCCTTTGTCACCGATTCTGTTTATAACTTTTATGGACAGAATTTCTAGGCGCAGCCAAGGTGTTGAGAGGATCCGTTTTGGTGGCCTTAGAATCGCTTCTCTGTTTTTTGCAGATGATGTGGTCCTATTGGCTTCATCAGCTCGTGATCTACAGCTTTCGCTGGAGCGGTTTGCAGCTGAATGTGATGCGGCCGGGATGAGGATCAGTTCCTCCAAATCCGAGGCCATGGTCTTGAGCCGGAAAAGGGTAGCGTGCCCTCTCCGGGTCGGGGAGGAGGTCCTTACCCAAGTGGAGGAGTTTAAGTATCTCGGGATCTTGTTCACGAATGAGGGAAAACTGGAGCGTGAGATCGATAGGCGGATAGGTGCAGCGTCCGCAGTGAAGCGGGCGCTGTACCGGTCTGTCGTGGTGAAGAGAGAGCTGAGTCAAAAGGCAAAGCTCTCAATTTACCGATCGATCTACGTTCCCACCCTCATCTATGGTCATGAGCTTTGGGTTATGACCGAAAGAACGAGATCTCGGATACAAGCGGCTGAAATGAGTTTTCTCCGCAGGGTGTCTGGACTCTCCCTTAGAGATAGGGTGAGAAGCTCAGTCATCCGGGAGGGACTCGGAGTAGAGCCGCTGCTTCTCCACATCGAGAGGAGCCAGTTGAGGTGGCTCGGGCATCTGGTTAGGATGCCTCCTGGACGCCTCCCTGGTGAGGTGTTCCGGGCATGTCCCACCGGGAGGAGACCCAGAGGAAGACCCAGGACACGCTGGAGGGACTATGTTTCTCGGCTGGCCTGGGAACGCCTTGGGATTCCCCCAGAGGAGCTGCTCCAAGTGGCTGGGGAGAGGGAAGTCTGGGCCTCCCTACTTAGGCTGCTACCCCCGCGACCCGACCCCGGATAAGCGGAAGAAAATGGATGGATGGATGGATGTTAGCTAAATTATGACTAGTAAATACTAACAGATAATGTTAGCTAAATTATGACTAGTAAATACAACAGATAATGTTAGCTAAATTATGACTAGTAAATACTAACAGATAATGTTAGCTAAATTATGACTAGTAAATACTAACAGATAATGTTAGCTAAATTATGACTAGTAAATACAACAGATAATGTTAGCTAAATTATGACTAGTAAATACTAACAGATAATGTTAGCTAAATTATGACTAGTAAATACAACAGATAATGTTAGCTAAATTATGACTAGTAAATACAACAGATAATGTTAGCTAAATTATGACTAGTAAATACTAACAGATAATGTTAGCTAAATTATGACTAGTAAATACAACAGATAATGTTAGCTAAATTATGACTAGTAAATACTAACAGATAATGTTAGCTAAATTATGACTAGTAAATACAACAGATAATGTTAGCTAAATTATGACTAGTAAATACTAACAGATAATGTTAGCTAAATTATGACTAGTAAATACTAACAGATAATGTTAGCTAAATTATGACTAGTAAATACTAACAGATAATGTTAGCTAAATTATGACTAGTAAATACTAACAGGTAATGTTAGTTAAATTATGACATATACTACAGACACTGTTAGCTAAATTATGAATTATAAATACTACAGATAATGTTGGCTAATTTATGACTAATAAACTTACAGATTATGGTAGCTAAATCACTAGTAATCTCATGCAGATAGTATTAGGTAAATGATGACTGCTTCATACATGCAATTACAATAGTTGACAGGTATAATAATGGTTTTACATTTCTTGCTACTTAGTTAATGCCAAGAATAAACATCCATCCATCCATCCATCCATCCATTTTCTTCCGCTTATCCGGGGTCGGGTCGCGGGGGTAGCAGCCTAAGTAGGGAGGCCCAGACTTCCCTCTCCCCAGCCACTTGGAGCAGCTCCTCTGGGGGAATCCCAAGGCGTTCCCAGGCCAGCCGAGAAACATAGTCCCTCCAGCGTATCCTGGGTCTTCCTCTGGGTCTCCTCCCGGTGGGACATGCCCGGAACACCTCACCAGGGAGGCGTCCAGGAGGCATCCTAACCAGATGCCCGAGCCACCTCAACTGGCTCCTCTCGATGTGGAGAAGCAGCGGCTCTACTCCGAGTCCCTCCCGGATGACTGAGCTTCTCACCCTATCTCTAAGGGAGAGTCCAGCCACCCTGCGGAGAAAACTCATTTCAGCCGCTTGTATCCGAGATCTTGTTCTTTCGGTCATAACCCAGAGCTCATGACCAAGAATAAACAATCTTATTTATTTTCTTTGCAAAATTTGTGCTCACTTGCTTTCCACATAATAAAAATCTTTATTGCCACCATAGAAAGAACAATGTCAGGGAGGAGACAAACCAGAGGCCAGCAGCAGGGATGATGGTGATGCAGGGTCTTCCCAGGTAAGGACAGGTTATAACATGCTAAGAAAATGATTTATTACAGGGAGAAACGATGCAGGTTTCAGATCAGGATTTATTTACAGATACTTCAGAATTACTCTTATTCCCACTCCAAAAATATTTTTCATATGTATTAGCACAGAGAGAAGAGCATGTGTCAGGGCAAAGACCAGACTGCAGCACATTGACTGCAGATGATATCTAAATGATGATTAGTTCATACATGCCAATATATTGTTATGCTAGTTAACAAGAATATTAAGGTTGTTTTTACATTTCTTGCTAGTTAGTTAATGCCAGGAATAAGCCTTTTCC
>JBBPBX010030890.1:9927-24356 GCA_038048925.1 Garcialebias charrua
ATTATTTTCTCCATGAACTCCCCCTGCTGGACAGAAAATACTCTCCTGTAAATTAGTGTAGTTATTTCAACATGTAAATTTCACACATATTCTGTCTCAGGAGCTCCATGTGTTTCTATGGGCGCCCGAACTCTGACCTTCATTCAACAATGTTTCTGATGGCCTACTGTGTCTGCTGACCTGAAGTCACTCATCTCATCTTGTCTCATCTCGTCCCGTCTGTGGATAAGTCTAAGATATTTGAACCCCTCAATTTAATGATCACTAGCTAAAGATCCAAAAAGCCTTAGTTAGGATGAGGAACTAAAGGTTGCACCCCCACATCAAAAGAAGTCAGCTGAGGTATCTGATTAGTGTTGCTTTTTCAAGGTTTCCCAGACGTTTTCCCACTGGGAGGAGACCTTGGAGCAGATCCAAATATTGTTGACTGAGATTATATATTCCTCTCTGGCTTGGGAACACCCAGTTTTCCTCATCAACTCTCTGAGGATGGAAAATGGAAGACAGAATGTCCTAAAGTGGAACTTCGCCTGCTGCTTTCCAGCAATACTGCCGTCTTTTCATTAGCTGTTCTGTATTTCAAGCATTCATTAACTTTTGTTCTTTATAATTTCCCCTGCTCTATTGGTGGGGGATCAGCAGTAAATTGCATTTTTCACTGACCCCTGTAACTGCACAAGTGCAGTTTTTAGTACCTCACAGCAGAGTGGTGCTTCTGGTTGCCTGGTCACCAGATGCTGAACCTTGATCATATGTTACTAGATAATAGTGGGTAATTAACTTTTTAGATTATAATTGATTATAATCTAATTTTCTCAATGATTACCTGCTTTTACTCTCGTTTCTCTCAATGCCAGAGACCTACCTTACTATATTACGTGTTGCCCCAGCGGCACTAAGACCGGCACCACAGGGATTAAAGTGGAAATCCCAAAATTTACAGCCATCCATCCATCCATCTACGTATTATCTTTACCCGTTTCTTCCATTTTTGGGTCACGGGGGTCGCCGGTGCCCATATCCAGCAATCACAGTGCGAGGGGCGGGGTACACCCTGGATGGGTCGCAAGTCCATCACAGGGACACATAGACAAACAACCATTCAATCTCTCACTCACACCTATGGACAATTTAGAGTTACCAATCAGACTAACATGCATGTTTTTGGTCTGTGGGAGGAAACCGGAGTACCCGGAGGAAACCCACGCATGCACGGAGAGAACATGCAAACTCCACCCAGAAAGGCCCCCAGACTGGGATTTGAACCAGCAACCTTCTCGCTGAGAGGCAGCAGCTCTACCAGTTGTGCCACCGTGCTGCCCAATTTACAGCCAGTTGAACATAAACTTGCTGCTATGTAAATGTTTTATGCTTTTCTTCAGGAACTTCTGGAATATTCTATTTCAAGCTGAAAAATGAATAACAGACTTAGAGTTTAATCTCATAAAAACCGGCAGCCAGAGAGTCGCCATGAGATCAGACGGTAAACAAAGGATTTAATCCAGCGTTATAAAGTTTTGTCTTGTGGCAGATGTCAAGATTCCCAGATACAATTCAAAATAATAACCGAGGTTATAATTCCTTTACTATGGGTTTAAACGTGTCAGCTCCTTATGCGTCCTGAATAAATAAAGCTTTGGGATATGAATAAATGAAATTTTAAATAACTAAAAATGATTTATGTCTTTGTTTTGTTCTTCATTTTTCCACACCACCTGTCATATAGTTTTAAAGCACTATGATAACTGCCTGGCTTCACATTCTTCACAGTGCTTGTTAAATCTGGTTACTTTAAAGTTCAGAGTTTATGTTTAAAAAAAGAGTGGGGGTTGAATCGTTCTTGTTGGGTAACCTTTTGAAATGGTTGCTTCCGCCTCTTGTTTTCAAAACAATTAATAAACTTTTAATGTTTAAATTCCTGATGCATCCTTACATTTCTATGCTGACGACACAGTTGTTTACTGTCGATCTAAAACAGTTGCTAAGGTTTTCCAGCTTTTACAATCTGCTTTCGACATCATCCAGTCAGATTTTGTTCAGTCTCAAACTTGTGCTAAATGCTGATAAAACCAGCGGGAAGTTTGTTTTCAAACAGGAAGTCGGTCCAAGCAGTTCTTCCTTCTATTTTATTGTCAAATGGCGCGCCGCTCCTATTAAGTTTATCGAACCTTACAAATACTTGGGTATCTTGGTTGATTCAAATCTCTCCTTTAAGCCACATGTTGAAAACTTGGTTAAGAAATTAAAAGTTAAACTGGGTTTCATTTTCAGAAATGGGTCCTGTCTAACTCTGAATGCTAGGAAACACCTTGCAACTGCAACTTTCCTTCCCTCCATTGACTGCAGTGACATTATTTACATGAACGCTCCTACAAGCACTCTGCAGATGTTGGATGTTGTCTATCATGGTGCACTAAAATTCATAACTGGCTGTAACTGCCATACCCACCACTGCACCCTGTATTCAATGGTTAACTGGACATCATTAACTTCACACAGACTCTCCCACTGGTACATTTTCATCCTCAAATCACTTCTTGGTCTGCTGCCTTCATACATCTCCTCCTACATGTCTCTGCATGAGTGCAGCTGCAGCGTGCGCTCTCAGGACATTGTTACATGCATTTACAAGAGAGACCTGTTTTAACAAAGAGTGATGACAACAGTGGACAACAAAGACAGAATGAATGAATGAATGATTGGCATTGCTTCAGTTGTTGTGCATGAGAAAGAGCTTCAGGCAAAGTGAACTTGTTCAACGTTCTGTATCATTAAAACAGAGTCTGGGGGCAATGTTATTTTTACTGTTTCTTCTCTGGAGCTTTACATTTTTAGTGTGAGAAGTTGAACAAAAACATGTGTTGCACTGAGCTAATAACACATTACCAAAGAAATTTGATAAAAAGACAAAGTTATTTCAATCTCAAGGGAACAGAGATATTCATCAAACCAACATTCAGAACCAGCTTAAAGGGACGGTCTACCTCAATCCAGGGAGTTGGATTGTGGAATGTTCTGGAGAGTGATGTTAAAAATGCAAAATCAATGTATACATTTAAAGGGGACCAAAGATGCAAAATTCACTTTTTAATGTTTTTTTTAACTCAACTTTGGTTATGTACTTCTTAAAAAACAGTCCTAGGGCCAAAAAAATGCACCCAGTGGTATATTTACTCTAAGTATATTTATTTTTCAGTGATATAAATGTCTCGTTTTCAAATCCTGGCGCTTGTGATGTCACAAGCGCCAGGACAACCCACCCCAACCTGAGTCCAGCCCCTCACCTAGCAACCCCTGGTGATGCTCCACCCACTTCAGTATAAAAGACGTCACGGTTGTTTTTCCTGAGTTCGTCTCAGAGTTTGATATTTCGTTGTTGTTAAAATGCAGTACCGCTAATAACTAATTATCAATCTGTAAAAACAAAAAAAACTTATTCACGGGACAACCGGACGACTGCTCACGGATCATATCCGGTCCGCGCCGGATGTGGTCCGTCAAAAAAGCGGTTCCCGCTAGAGAGAGCGTGTATAGCAGTTAGCAGCCAGTGTGTTACTCTGCAGCCTTATTGCTTGTTTTCGAAGAGTCAGACGAAGAGTTTTTAACATGGAGGGTGAACTTATGGATGTTTCTCAGCGGCCTACGCGACGCGTCAGCGCCTCATTTGCCCTGCCCAAAATGGCGTCTGCCTCTGGGTCTGACTCAGGGTCCCCTTTGGAGGGCGGAGTTAATGTAAACAGATTTTTGAAGGGCGTGGCCTTCAGAGCTCATTATCATAAACAGCCTGTTCAGAACGGAAGTCAGAAAAGGCACAACTAGAAAGGGGATATTTTATTATCTAAGAATTATTTTGTGCATTAAATTGAATGAACATGGTCTGGATAGCCCACAGACATACCATAAAAATTTATAGGACCAATATTTGGTCTCCTTTAAGAAAAAGGTCAAAATGGACTTGCTCAAAAACTATATATGATGTAGCTTAGCGTGTTTGTGTATTACAGTTAGAACAATTAAGTAGAGTTATTCATTTTGTGATGTAGTTTGAAGGTTTTCATTGTTTGAACAAATTGTGAAATAAGGGGCAGATATAATAAGATTTCATCTTCTTTCTGCTCCTTTCATTTTATCCTACTTGTATTCTTGTATCTGATGAAACTTTTTTTTGTATCGTTCTTTTAAAATGAATAAATAAACATCAAATCAAAAGCTTGAAGGTAGTAGTCTGGTTGTTTCTGAAATGATGTTCTGTCCAACAGTTCTCCATAGATGGCACCTTATCAGCCAGTCCTAAAGCTGAAAATGTGCAAATAAGGGCAGATGTTTTTAATCCAAGCTAGGCTAATATTAGAACAGAACATACTTTGAAAAATCACCAGACTATTTTTTCTAAAAATGCTGGTAAAGATATGCTGTAGAGTTATGAGAACCATTTCCTTTTTCTGCTGTTCTTATTTCTAAGCTGTGTGTTTGTTTCTTGCAGAAATGGACAGCCTTTACCTCCACCTGTCAGTGCACGGGGTGCAACGCTGCAGTTTACAAGCATGGCAGCTGATCTAAGTGGTCTCTATCAGTGTGAAGCAACTAATGAATATGGCAGCAAGAGAAATTCTCTTTATGTGTATGTCACAGGTGAGGAATTGGTTCTGGAGTTTTTCCAAATCTGATGTTGATGTGTTTTGAACTAGCTTGTGTATTGAACCTGCCTTGTATATTGAACCAAGATGGCGCCCTGATATTTTTTTCATTATTATTTTTTCTATGTGGAGCATGCCGATAAAGTCTGACCAGATCCAACCATTTCCTGTAATTTACAGAAAATGTTTCAAGGTTCTTCATTGTCATTCACACCACATATGGTACATGAGGTGGAACAAAATTGTGTACTCAAGGTCCCAGTTATATCCAACAATAGCAACAATACAAAGTATAAAAAGAAACAGTAAATAAGCATGGAGCAGGGAGAATCCGTGTATGGTTCGTTCTTTCGTTATTCCGTTTCAAAATAAAAACCAAATAACCAAACAAGCTTTGGTTATTTGGTTTTTTCGTTTTAAAACGAAATTACAAAAACGGTTTTTAAACGTTTATATACGTTTATATACGTTTTAATACTCCTGGTGATAAATAAATATAAACCCTCCACTAACAAAACAGAAATGGCAAAAATAAAAAAAAGGGTGCGATTTGGTTTTTGGTTAAACCAAAGACGAGCTTTTATTTTGTTAATTGAACAAGGGAGTTTATGGCGGAACCGGAAATGAACTTCTGTTCCCCGTGAGAATCTGAGCTGCGTGAAGCTGACACTCCACCCACGTCAAACCAGCACTAACGGAGCACTAACCATTCATACTATTTGCTTTAATTTTTGACGTGTGTGGGGTGTCAGCTGAGAATCTGTTCCCCCTGTGTCGGGAGCGCGCACTGCAACCCGAGAGGCGGATCCGACCGTGTTCACGCGCATCTCTCTGTGAAACAAGGCCACACTATCTTGTCACGGTTATAACTCATTTTAATACTCCTGGTGATAAATAAATAAATATAAACCCTCCACTAACAAAATAAACCTGGTCTTGTGTGGGGTGTTATAACCTACAGTTTTTTTCGCTGACAGAATCTAGATTTGGTAACCTGCCAAATACAAATTTTAATAATAATACAAATTATCAGTCAGCCACCAACACATCATATATATTTATAATTTTTATTACTAATATTAAAGGATGGAAGCAGCTGAAGAAAACTTCCTGCAAAGATACAGTAAGTGTAGGCTTTCTGGTAGGCCAAATCTCGTTCAAATTAAAAATGACTGGAGAAAAATTATTTCTAGCTGCTATTTTTGTTAGTTAATGTCTGTTTTTTTTTTTTTTCATTATTTGAGAGAAAAAATGGAGATTTTAGAAATAAAGTCAGAGTCAGAGAATCTTTATTGTCATTTCAGAGTCAGAGTCAGAGAGTCTTTATTGTCATTTGCACCGCATGTGGTACATGTGATGAAAACAAGATTATGTACACGGGGTCCCAGTTACATCCAACAACAAATGCAAGAGAAAAACAGTAATAACATCTAGAATTAACTAAGAAAAACATCAACTAGTAATACACTAAGCCTAATATAGTGGGAATAAACAGCAGCACGAACATGAGTTTGTATGAGCAGATGGTCACAGATGAACACAGATGAACACAGCAACAAGAAAACAGATCAGCATCAGCATGATGTGATATTTTGCAGTGTTTATTTTTTATTTATTTATTCATGAGTCTAACAGCCTCAGGGTAGAAGCTGTTCCTCAGTCTAGTGGTTCTACATTTGATGCTCCTCAACCTCCGTCCTGAGGGGAGTGGGGCAAAGAGTGAGTGTGCTGGGTGAGTGAGGTCTTTCATGATGCAGGTGGCTCTTTTCCTGCATCTGGAGGTGTAAATGTCTGTGATGGTGGGGAGACTGACTCCAACAGACTTCTGTGCAGCCTTCACCACTCTCTGTAGAGCTTTTCTTTCTGCAGCTGTGCAGCCTCCATGCCACACGTTGATGCTGGAGCACAGGATGCTCTCCACTGCACACCTGTAGAAGGAGGTGAGGACTGGGCTACTCAGACCAGCTCGTCTCAGCCGTCTGAGGAAGTAGAGTCTCTGATGACCTTTCTTGATCAGGCTGGTGGTGTTGTTGCTCCAGCTGAGGTTATCATTCAAGTGTACACCCAAGTACTTGTAGCTGGAGACCACTTCCACTGCAGATCCTCTTATGTTCAGTGGGGTGTGGGTGTGTTTGTTCCTGTGAAGTGGATACATATTTTTAAAAATCTATTATAAAAAGCAGTGTTTGAGTTGTTACACTGTTTAATATATAATTGCCAGATTCACTCACATGTTGTCACAACTGATGGTAAGGCTGGTGCACCTCTCTTAAGACCCTACCGACTCTGGTTTCTCCAGCATGTATCCCAATAGATGACAAGTATCCCGTCATAAATTTCCGTCCGTAGGATGGTCCTGTCTAACACACACACAAATGTAAAATGTTATCTGATGTACTGCGGTCAAACCAGTCAACATTAGTTCTCTCTTAAAGATTTGTGTGGCTCATACATGGTGCATTACAATAAGAGAAACAGAAAGTGCCCCTGCAGTCAAAAAACAATGAGAGAAAATGAGATACATATTTATAAACAATGTACATTTATGCCATACTTTACTTATTTCACATACCTATAATATATCAAGAATAAATATGTCAGTTTTAGATTTTGTATAAAAGAGCAAAGTCAAAGTACCTCAAAATGCTTCTTTCAGTTTGCTTATGACCTCTATTCAAAATTCATATTTCATGTTCAGTGTTACAAAGAAGAAGTTAATATTTATTTGTTTGATGGCTGTTACTATTTTTTCCTGAAAAGGTGTTTACGAGATATATATATGTATATGTGTGTGTGTGTATGTGTGTAATCATATATACACACACACACTTTTGTTTAATCAATCAACATTTTCAATAGAAGTTATAGATAAGCAAACTGAAATTAGCATTTTGAAGTACTTTGAATTGCTGTTTACCCCAAAATCTAAATCAAAACTATGACATATTTATTCTGGATGTTATATAGGTACGTGAAGGTAATAGGTACAAGATAAATGTACATTGTTAATAATTATGCCTCTCTCTCATTATTTTGTTTTAGAGGACCCCTGCTGGTCCATTACTGTAACGCACCATGTATACACAATGCCTAGAGAAAGCTAACGTCAGCTAGCTTGTATTTACAAGTTTCACTCATTTTATCGCAGTATATTGTCCATAAACTTTGGTACATACTTGGTAAACTGAAGAAAGTTCCAAATCGGCGTCCAACTCGTTGTTGTGTCTTCGCATGTTGTACTCCATACAAAACCTTCTGACACTCATTACCGAGTAATGTGGAGCTCCATGGCGACGCAAAACGTTACTGATTTCAGAGTGTGATTTTCCACTCTCAAAAAGTTTGATGATCAATTCAGAAAACGGTTCAAGTGCAGCCATTGCCTATTATTTAAAATGTTTTGTTTTTATCCCGTCTTTCTCCGCTGTAAAATGTATTCTTTGGCGACTTCCGGTACGTCATTTCCGGTGTCGCTACAAATTAAAACAACAACCGTATTTAGGCAAAAACCAAATCGCACCTTTTTTTTATTTTTGCAATTTCTGTTTTTCTAATTTCGTTTTAAAAACGAAATAACGAAAAAACCGTTTAAAAACCGTTTTTGTAATTTTGTTTTAAAACGAAAAAACCAAATAACCAAAGCTTGTTTGGTTATTTGGTTTTTATTTTGAAACGGAATAACGAAAGAACAAACCATACACGGATTAGGGAGGTCCAGACCTCTTTCCACAGCCACCTCTTCCAGCTTTTCAAGGACCAGTGTTGCCAGATAGAATCCAGGTTTTCCAGCCCAAAAATCTGTTAAACACCGCCGAAAACCCGCCCAATCAGAAAGTGTCACGTGCAAGGGCGTAGATTTCATCTCATTATTGGGGGGGACCATAAACAGGGAAATTTTTTAAGAGCAATTTTGGGGGGGTCGGCAAAGTTACAGTGAAATGTAATGCAAAATGTACAGAGGGAAGTTTATCCAAACTGCATGCATATACTATGCAGAATAATCAACAATAATATTGATTTAAATGGCATGTATTTTATTTAGTAGTCTTAATACTACTATTAATCAGTACAACAGTGATACTCATTACTCTTGTTAAAAAATGTAATGTGTTCAATCTGCAGTACAATAGACGACAAATAATGACAAGTGGCAAAATGAGAATTTTGCAAAATAGGTCCCCTCTAAATATTGTTTAAATTTCAGTTTGGCTTGTATTCATAGATTGCTGTGGTCAGTGTCACTGATAATCTGGTACAACATCTTCCCAAAATCTTAATGCTTAAAAAGAAAACAGTTTTCAAGGAGAAGAAATACTTTAATGCAGGGGTCACCAAACTTTTTGAGACTGAGAGCTACTTCAGTGGGACCAAGAGGCACAAAGGTCCACTTGTTCGTTCCAAACAAATTTGCATGGTTCAACTTTAATCATAGTATTAATAATAATACATTTACATACATGTGAATATATGACTGCCTGATCACATCTGATCTGGTCTGTATTATTAAAGACTCCACACAATGCTTTAGCTTGGTAAATATGATCAATTATTATTGATAATTACCAGTAGTGATTAGAACTCTCAATCAAGAACTTGAGTCCTCAGTTTGAATAATGTTTTGGTTCTTCTGTGCAAATGTAAATTGTTCTTAGCTTTGACTGGGAGTGTGGATGGTTGTTTGTCTCTTTGTCTGTCTCTGTGATGGACTGGAGACCTGTCCTGGGTGTCCCTGCCTTCACCCAAAAGCAGCTGAGATTGGTTCCAGTCCTAAACAAGGGGGCATAATGGATTACTTATTAACTGATATTTAAACATAAACACTATTTCTTTTATGTTAAACTCAGTTTGTAACATTTGAAATTCGTTGTATTTTATAAATATTTTATTAACTGTTTTGTAGAAATGAACACGTTTGTAACATTCATTCAAAATATGCCTTAACAAATCTGTAGCATTTTTTAAGAACCTATTAAGAATAAAATGTTCCAGTTGCAGATACAAAATATCAATAATGTAATATAATAAACAGTGACATTTTTTAATTAACCATGTGACATAAGTATTGATCCTCAACATTTTTTATAATAATAATTTAAAGCCCTTAAAACAACCACAGCTGCAACAAAGTGCTACACATATGAAATCATTTTAACTAATCATCACATCTTCTCTACTCTTTTTTAATTAATTATCTTTCACATATTTTATCATTACTTCTTTCAAGAGCTCCACACCTGAAAATATGATGAATGTGAATCCATCCTGCTCAAAGCTGCGCTGACATTCTACTGTCTGTTGCAGAGCCACCAGGGAGCTAGTTAGCATTGAAGCTAGTGTGTTAGCTGATGAAGTGACGCTCCAAAGTGTTTTTCTGCCACTAATGATGCACAGACACACTTGTCTTTCAACACTGTGAAAGACCTTTTCCTCCCAGTCACTGTCACCTATGTTTTAAGTAGCTACTTACTGGAAGTTAGTACTTTGTGCAGCAGCTCACTCCCCACCAGCGGCTCCGCGAGCCTGTGACCTCCGCTGCTGTTGTTGTTCCTTGTAAACATTGGACTAAACCATTTGCCAACAGAGAAGGGGGGGTGGGCAAAATTTCCTTCTTTTTTTTAGAATAATGGCGGATTTCTCTCTTTTTTTGCCTTTTTATATTTATATTGTTTAAAGACACGATTTCCTTTATTGAATTATTGGGGGGGACAGATCTATATTTCCCCAAGATTGGGGGGGTCCGGACCCCCCCGACCCCCCCAGGATCTACGCCTATGGTCACGTGACACATCACATACAGCAAAGCGGGGGGATACGAGTTAAATTAGGTCCTCTGGATGGGTTAAAAAATTGTAGAAACGATTCTTCTTTTATCCAACAGACTTTTTCTTTTTTTACTTCTGTATTTACAAAAAAAAATTATATATATATATATATATATATATATATATATATATATATATATATATATATATATATATATATATATATATATATATATATATATAAAATCACACACACACAGTACCCCCAACTCCTGTAAAGATATATCGGTGTTTATTTGTTCAATGTGATTAATCAAAACCAGTTAAATGTGATCATTGGTGCTCTTTATTAAGAAAATCAACATGTCACATTTCAGGAACTGATTATTATAGACACATTAAATGTTCACTAATGAATATTTCTATATTTATCATCACAGTAATAGTGTTACACACATTATTAGTTGTTAACACTCAAAATTAGTGTTTACCTATACTGTAACCTAAACATTTAAGGAATAAACATTTTTATTAATCACTTTAAAAGTTATAAATGTTGTCTTTGGTGCATGTTTGCTTTCCAAATATATGTCCAAATGTCATTCACACGGTGTGTGTGAATGACAGGCATAAAACACTTTGTAAAACGGTGCTTTATGAAGTTCAGTCCGTTTCCTTCTATCAGTTGACCGGCAGTTCTGCCACATCCAATATGGCGGCCGCTCTGACGTACCGCCGCTACGGACCAGCCCACTCAACGAGGCGTCCACTAACTGCCTCACCAGTTCTCTGTTGGGATCGCCCTGGCAGATGACAATAGCCAATCAGTGATGGAGAAAGGTCAGAGGAGCTTTGCTATGAAATAATGATGAATGATTGTTTGAAATTCATTTAATAGTTAACTCAGAAACCGCCAATCTGACTCCAAATCCGCCCAAATTATCACCACCCGCCCGAAGCTATTTTTAGCCGCTAAGTAGAGAGTGAAAACCGCCCAAATGGCGGTAAACCGCCCAATCTGGCAACACTGTCAAGGACTCCAAGGTGTTTCCAGGACAACCAAGAGAGAGAGTCTCTCCAGCGTGTCCTGGGTCAGCCTGTGTCAGGCGTGTAGAAGGGATTTTCCAGAATCTCTTCTGTGTCAACAGACTGAGACAAACTGGCATCAACGTTCTTGTTTGCACCAAGTAAACACATTTTTCTGTGTCTGATCAGACTAGTCAAACCGTATTAATGATTTAATCATGCTAAAATATTTATTGACTGGACATACACGGAACAGTCTTTTGATAAATGTGTATATTGATTTGAGGAAGTGTACCGGTAAGTGTGTTCAACTAAAAACAAGCAATTCAGGGCAAACTGGGAGCACATGAAACTATCACATGTTTGACCGAGAACAAAAAAAGCTGTTTTGTGGAGATAATGAGAGGGTTTGGTTTAGTCTTGAGTCACAGTCCACCCAAAACAGTCAGGCATATTATAGGAATACTTAACTAATGTGTTGTTTTTTTCTTTAGTGTATGAATTTGAAAGCACTACATGGACATTTTTTACAACTCAATATGATCCTGTATCAACCCTTATTTATTTTAAAAAACATATAAAGTGTGCAGAGAGTGAGAGAGTGAATGGTTGTTTGTCTCGTTTGTTTCCATGTGTCCCTGTAATGGACTGGAGACCTGTCCAGTGTGTCCCGATCCCCTCTTGCACAGTGATGGCTGGATATGGTAAAAATGGTAAATGGAGCTTATTTATATAGCGCCTTCCAGCCCCCTCTGAGGAGCCCCAAAGCGCTTTACAATACGAGCCATCTACCCATTCATACACACATTCATACACCGTTAGTGGTAGCCTGCCTTGTAGGGCGCTATCCAGACCTACCGGGAGCAACTCGGGGTTAAGTGTCTTGCCCAGGGGCACAACGACACATGGATATGAGCACTAGTGATCCGAAAAGGAAGAAGCCGGTAAAAGATAATGGATGGAGTGTGGACTTCCAAGTAAAAATAAGTAAATGAATAAATAACTGTAATGCAACTTTGTGCTGCTGATTATCCATGCTGCTGATCTCATGCTGCTGTATTCATTCATTCATACTCATCCACCCACAAGGATTCATGTTCGTGCTGCTGTTGTTTGGTGTATTGTTTTACATTATTAGTGTTTAGCGTGTATCTTAGATCTTTTAGCGTACCGTTTGGCGTTCATTACTGTTTCATTTCTGTTTCTGAATGAATGGGTGGATGGTTGGTATTGTAAAGCGCTTTGGGGCTCCTCACAGGGGGCTGGAAAGCGCTATATAAATAAGCTCCATTTACCATTTACCATTTCTTTTTACTCTTTGTTTTTGCTATTGTTTGATGTAACTGGGACCCTGTGTACATAATTTCGTTCCACCTCATGTACCACATGTGACGCTAATGACAATTAAAAAAATTACCTTTAAACTTTCTGAGATGATTTGTTGTAGATTCACATGCAGGTTAAGCTCACTGTCCTCCCATTGGAAGGTCGTTTTGGACAATATTTTGTCAAACAACAAAAAAGCACAGGATGTACTCTGAGTCTGTGAACAAAAGTAATTCTTATGCTGTTCGTCTTTTCGTGTCTTGTTTAGCAGTTGGTGGAAACAACGTTGGCTGGATCTTGTTTGGTCTTCTTCTTGCCCTTGTTCTCATCGTTGCTGCTTTGTACTTAAAAAAGGCTGGGAAATTACCAAGGTATTAACTACAATAGCTGTGCAAACACATAAGGGTAAAATATAATGCACAAATTAAGGAATGCTTTTCCTGTTAGATGTCCATTCTTTCCAGGACAACAGGGACAGCAGGTTCCACAAGGAGATCCACAGTTGTAACGTATTCAAGACTCATCAACTTAAACCAAACTGTAAGTGATTTTATCAAAGTTCACGACAATTTTGTTATCTTTAAAGTTGTTTGTGTGTGTGAGAACCTTATGTAATTACATTCTATTTTACTATAAATAATAGTTTATTATAATTGTTGTTTTTTACAAGCAGAACCACACACATCTATTTTTTTTTAAATAGTTGTTTGTCATTGAAAATATAACTTTAGTTCTGAGTCTTCTTATCTGTGTTCTTTTATTAATGGTGTGTATTTTCCTATATTTTATCGGCCTGTGCAAATTCAGTTTGAGACTACTCCGGTGTGTAAACCGTGTTGACAGCGGTTGAAGCAACAAGACCAAGCAACAAACGAGCTGCTGGAATACAAAGACGTCTCCATTGCTCTTGTCAGTCTATGCAATGGCTTAGTATGTGATTTGTGTTGTGTACACATACTTTGGTGTATTTGGCAGAGAGTGGTCATTCAGAAATGGAAGTGTTATAACACCAAAGCAAAAGTTGGAAACCCATGAGTGCTCTTCACACATCTTTCATTGCATTCATGCAAAAAATGGTTAAACTTTTAATTATCCTGAAGAGGCTAAGGCCCTGTACACACGTAGCCGGATATCAGTAAAACCGAACAGTTTATCATGCGGTTTGGCCTTTCATCCACACGTGAACTCCGGTTGATGTAACTATAAACGAATAATAAAAAAACTCTGACCAAAGTGGAGATTTGAGAATTCTCCACTCTCGAGTCTGCGTGTGGACTTTCAGAACCGGAGGTTTATGCTCCAGCTGGAGCTGACGTCACATAATGCTCGGCGAAAAAAAAGCGCTAAAATGTCAACATACCTGCTCTGACATGATTCCCAGTCGACATTTTCCTGCGTTTTATTAACCTTGTACTCCAACACGGTATTTAAAATAGTTCAACCTCGCGGTCTGTCCACACAAACAAACGGAAAAAAATAAAAATAACAGGAAGTTGTGGCTGGCTTGAAGGGTTGTGAGTGCACTACACTGCCACCTATGGGTTCGGCATATTCTTTACAACGCTCTGTGGTGAAAATAGACGGGGACATGTAGACGAACATTTTAAATATCCGAACATGTATGTACAGAGATTTTTTTTTTGCGCAGATATTAATTTTTCAAACACCAGGCTACATG
>JBBPBX010030891.1:0-34886 GCA_038048925.1 Garcialebias charrua
ATATATATATATATATTGTCCCCTTGCTTCTCCAGGTGGTAAATAAGCATTTCTAAAAAGAAAAAGTGACACGCCATTTTCCAGCCAATAAAAACAAAGTTATTTTCATGAACGAGCTTCCCCCGCCCACCCCCCGCTTCTCCCACCCGGCAGCGCATCCGCGCACGTTCCCGTTCAAACAGTAGCTGTGTCAATATGGCGGAGGATAAACCCATAACTTTTCCGGGAACAAACGTTCCAGTAAAACTTCCAATTGCTCGATTGGCGCAGGTTAGGAAACCCAACACAGTTAAACAGAAGAAGACCCATGAAGAAAAGAAAGAAACAAAAAAAAAAAACCGATCGAGCACGGAATCGAATAAACATCGGAGGTGCTTTTCAGAGGTGGCGAGAGCTTCGGGTGCTCAAAGGATTGCAAAGCGATGCAGAGTTAGCAACAATCCTGCTTGACAAGTAAGTGTCTTTGCTTGAATCATGTGATAGCGCAAATGCCATGATATTATCTACAACAGGCTAAAACCGTTTTCCGGCCTACAGCTGACGTGATGCTAATGGTAGCAGCTAACTCATTCAACCTCAGTATTGTTTCGATACGTACATTTAGTTATCCTAACTTATTGTATTGTGGATCAGCAAGCAGATATGATGAAAGTACTGTAACTGCGCTGTCTGTGTAAGAGAGGCATGATCACAACAACTAGCAATTAGCATATTGTCTGCAGATCATTTGGTGTTCATAATCGAAAAGTCTGTTAGTTCTCCTACACAATATATGTTGTTGATGCATACATGTCAACCTCTTTGGACGTTTACCTGTATAAAGGGCCTCAAAAATCATTAATTTTTTGCATAAAATCTGTAAAACTTGCGGTGGGGGGGACGCGTTTGTCTGCTGCGGACATGAGCCTGCAGTGAAGCAGGATGAAAGGAGAGCGTAAAAAGTTCAAATTTTACTTCTAGCAGCAGAACAGGATGGAAGATGGCTGTTTGATGCTATTTTTTAAATCATCCTACATGCTTTGATACGTTAGATAAATTTGGCCGTATACCTGCAAAATGGTAAATGGTAAATGGAGCTTATTTATATAGCGCTTTCCAGCCCCCTGTGAGGAGCCCCAAAGCGCTTTACAATACCAGCCATCCACCCATTCATTCAGACATTCATACACCGGTAGTGGTAGCCTGCCTTGCAAGGCGCCATCCAGACCTACCGGGAGCAACTCGGGGTTAAGTGTCTTGCCCAAGGACACAACGACACATGGTGGGCGGATGCGGGATTCGAACCTCCAACCTTCCGATCAGGGGTCGACTGCCATTACCACTACACCACGGTTGCCCCTCACCCTCACTCCAGAAGCCCTCTGAGGGTGAAACGTTTCTACTAAAAATAAACTGTCCAGATGACCTAATAGAGAATTATCGAATGTTAGTTTATGTTTTTTTCACGTTTATATTTTTTTGTTTTAGTATGTCTTCGCTGGACATTCACGACGAGGTTTATGAAAGTGACTTCAATGACATTCAAAATTCTGTGTAAGTAGTATTGGTCAATATTTACTCAAATATTACATGTTGAGTGTCGAAGACTAATCTTCTAATCCCTTTAAATAGTATTGACTGGTCTGAAGACAACATGGACACCACACGAGGACAAACAAGACATTTCCACCTCAGAGGAAGAGGAAACCTTTGAGTTTGACAGTGATGATGACTGAGTGACAGCTGAGTGACAGCTCTGTTCATCAGGCAGTCAGGATGCTTAACACTCTGCCTGCACTGCCCTCCCTCCCACTTGTACTGCCTTAACACAAAAAACTTTCACACATTACCACACAACACAAAGTTTTTAACACTGGACTCTGTGTCATCAAAACGGGTTATTCACTCAACTCACGGTCATGTGCTCATTCAGTTTGCACTACTTCTTATATTTGCACTAATGTTTGTATTACATTACTGCCTATAGTCATACTACTGTTTACATTTACATTTACTGTTTAAATTTATTTAAATTTATTGCTACTGTTTACATTTATTGCTACTGTTTACATTTACACTTTTCATATCTACACTACTGCTGATATACAGTATATATTCTTTTTAATAACATTATTACATATGCCACTTTACCTCTATACCAATATCAACTACCTCATACATATACTGTGTATATGCTGCTTTGTCACTCTTTTACAAATGTGAAATGCCAGAACCTGCATTTATTTTATAGATATACTTTTTATACTTTTATACTTCTACGGAAAAGCTCGGGACAGTATTACACTTTATTTCATTTTATGTTTATGTTTATTAAATGTTGGTGTTTGGTGTTGGTGAAAACTTTTTATACTTTTATACTACTATGCAAAAACCACTATGCAAAAACTCAGGACAGTATTACACTTTTATTATTTCATTTTATGCTTGTTTATTAAATGTTTTAGTGGGTTAGTGTTTAAATGGTTACTGTTGAACCGAGGGACTGAGAGAAATGCAATTTCAATCCTATGTATGTCCTGTACATATTGCAGTTTTGACAATAAAGTTGACTTTGACTTTGATATGTAAAAATAAAGTCTATTTTTAAGTTAGCACTTTGAGATTTTTATTAATGAAAAGTGCATTATAAATGGAATTCATTATTATTATTATTAAGTTGCAACTTCCTGGCTTTGTGATTTTGATTGTCATTATGACCATTGTTGACACAGTGATTTTGCTTCATTCATACTGAAATGAACTGTTTGGTAAATGATTCAAAAGATAATTCAGTAATGTGCAATGTTAAAATGAGACATATAGTTCTAAAGAATGAATTATAAAAAAAACAATTAGAAGCACTTTATTAAAAATAATAGCAAATAAAAATATATTTTTTAAATGAATAACTGCTATTAGCCATGTCTTCTCTGCTGAGGTCGTCTGAAGATGAGCCCACACGGCGTCCTCTGCTTCGTCTCCCACGTGACCTGCCTGATCTTCCACGCAATCTGCTTCCTCTTCGGACCGTAGAAGTCCCTCTGGGTGTAAATTCCTCGTCGGAGCCCATCGACAATGTTTCTAAACTCTAGATGCATAACACAGATAAAATGTCACACTGCAGCAAAGTAAGAGCTACACATAACTTATTGAAAGGGTTATACATAATTTACGATACTTTATTACAAATACGCAAAGATTTGAGAAGGAAATAGTCCATCCTTACCGGTGACTGCGCCGACGCCATTACAACTGTTTACATGCATGCGCGTTCACGAGACAGGCCAAGCTGTGAAGGAGGAGCTAAGGAGGCGGAGTTGCAGGTCATCCGAGAGCAAGAGGGGGGGGACCGGAAAGGTGTCTCTGTTCAAAATTTTCCTGTGCCAGCGCTTTCCAGAAATCGCAGGCCCCACCTTTAATAAATGTAACCTTGATTCAGAAATCCTAGCCAATTATAGACCTACAAACCGGATTCCAAAAAAGTTGGGACACTAAACAAATTGTGAATAAAAACTGAATGCAATGATGTGGAGATGGCAAATGTCAATATTTTATTCGTAATAGAACATAGATGACAGATCAAAAGTTTAATCTGAGTAAATGTAACATTTTAAAGGAAAAATATGTTGATTCAAAATTTCACAGTGTCAACAAATCCCAAAAAAGTTGGGACAAGTAGCAATAAGTGGCTGGAAAAAGGAAATTGAGCATATAACAAACAGCTGGAAGACCAATTAACACTAATTAGGTCAATTGACAACATGATTGGGTATAAAAAGAGCTTCTCAGAGTGTCAGTGTCTCTCAGAAGCCAAGATGGTAAGAGGATCACCAATTCCACCATTGTTGCACAGAAAGATAGTGCAGCAATACCAGAATGGTGTTACCCAGCGTAAAATAGCAAAGACTTTTAAGTTATCATCATCAACCGTGCATAACATCATCAAAAGATTCAGAGAATCTGGAACAATCGCTGTGCGTAAGGGTCAAGGCCGTAAAACTCTACTGGATGCTCGTGATCTCCGGGCCCTTAAACGTCACTGCACCTCAAACAGGAATGCCACTGTCAAGGAAATAACAGAATGGGCTCAGGAATACTTCCAGAAAGCATTGTCAGTGAACACAATCCACCGTGCCATCCGCCGTTGCCAGCTGAAACTCTACAGTGCAAAGAGGAAGCCATTTCTAAGCAAGCTCCACAAGCTCAGACGTTTGCACTGGGCCAGGGGTCATTTAAAATGGAGTGTGGCAAAATGGAAGACTGTTCTGTGGTCAGATGAGTCACGATTTGAAGTTCTTTATGGAACACTGGGACGCCATGTCATCCGGACCAGAGAGGACAAGGATAGCCCAAGTTGTTATCAACGCTCCGTTCAGAAGCCTGCATCACTGATGGTATGGGGTTGCATGAGCGCTTGTGGCATGGGCAGCTTGCATGTCTGGAAAGGCACCATTAATGCAGAGAACTATGTTCAGGTTCTAGAACAACATATGCTCCATCTAGACGTCATCTCTTTCAGGGAAGACCCTGCATTTTTCAACAAGATAATGCCAGACCACATTCTGCAGCAATCACAACATCATGGCTACGTAGGAGAAGGATCCGGTACTGAAATGTCCAGCCTGCAGTCCAGATGTTTCACCTATAGAGAACATTTGGTGCATCATAAAGAGGAAGGTGCGACAAAGAAGGCCCAAGACGATTGAACAGTTAGAGGCCTGTATTAGACATGAATGTAGAGCATTCCTATTTCTAAACTTGAGAAACTGGTCTCCTCTGTCCCCAGACGTCTGTTGAGTGTTGTAAGAAGAAGGGGGGATGCCACACAGTGGTAAAAATGGACTTGTCCCAACTTTTTTGGGATTTGTTGACGCCATGAAATTTTGAAACAACATATTTTTCCCTTAAAATGATACATTCTCTCAGTTTAAACTTTTGATCTGTGATTTGTGTTCTATTCTGAATAAAATATTAGATGTTGGCACCTCCACATCATTGCATTCAGTTTTTATTCACAATTTGTTTAGTGTCCCAACTTTTTTGGAATCCGGTTTGTATATCTAACCTAAATTTATCTAAAAAATTCTAAAGAAAATAGTTGCACTAGTAAAGGTTACTACGTAATTATATTCTCATGGCCTCACCGACAATGGACTTGTGTCTATACTTGTCTGCATTGGACACAGTTGATCACAATATTTTACTACAGAGACTTGAATGTGATATTGGTATTACAGGAACGGCTTTAAATTGGTTTAAATCATATTTATTTGATAGATTCCAGTTTGTAAATACTGTATAAATAATGAATCTTCTTCATACACCAAGTCATGGAGTTCCTCAAGATTCAGTGTTTGGACCAATACTATTTCCCTTGTATATGCTTCCATTGGGGAATGCTATTGAATGAGATACATTTTCATTGTTTTTGCTGATGACACACAATTATATTTGTCCATTAAACCCAATAAATCTATTCAGTTACTTGGACTACAAGCATGTCTTAAAGACATAAAAACCTAGATGACCCTTAATTTTCTCATTTTGAACACAGACAAGACTGAGGTTTTGGTTTTTGGACCAGAGCATCTTAGGAATGAATTTTTCAGTAGTTCGTCCTCCTTAGATGGCATAAATCTGGTCTCCAGCTCCAATGTTAAAAATGTTGGTGTTATTTTTGATCAGGAAATGTCTTTTATCCCACACATTGAAAACATTACTAGAACTGCCTTCTTCCACCTGTGTAATCACTAAAATTAGAAACATCTAAAAATGATGCAGAAAAACTAGTTCATGCATTTGTCACATCTAGGCTGGACTACTGCAATGGTTTGTTATCTGGGTGTCCAAATACTTCTTTAAAACGTCTTCAGTTGATCCAAAATGCTGCTGCCAGAGTCTTAACTGGAGTTAGTGGGAGAGATCATATCTCTCCCGTTTTAGTTTTTCTCCACTGGCTCACCGTCAAATCCAGAATATAATTCAAAATCTTACTTCTAACCTACAAAGCTCTCAACAACCTAGCTCCATCTTATATTACAGATCTTATTGTTCCATAATCTAACAAATTTGTCATGTCCTCTGAACAGTTTATTTTTGTTGAAACGTTTCGTCTTTCATCCAAAAGATTTCTTCAGTCTCCTTGGCTCCTCGGACTGATGAAGTCTTTTGGATGAAAGATGAAACAATTGAACAAAAAGAAACCGTCCAGAAGACCCGACTTAAACTTTGTTGGGGCTTTTTCTACCTGGATTATCGAGCATGGATCCGTACTGTTCCATAGTTTTCCTAACAGAGCATGTCGCTCTCAGACTAAAAGTTTACTCGTGGTTCCTAGAGTTTCCAAAAACAGAATTGGAGAGAGATCTTTCAGTTATCAGGCTCCTCTCTTGTTGAACCAACTTCCAGTTTCTGTCCATGAGGCTGACACATTGTCCAGTTTGAAGACTTTCTTTTTTGATAAATCCTATACAGTAGACAGTGTTGTCTTGGGTTTCCTGAGCTGTACCTTAGTTCTGCTGCTATAGGCTTAGACTACTGGGGGACAAACAGACCACATTTCTTCTCTCTGCTGCTGTCTTTACTTACTCTACTGTCCATGTTGGTATTTATTAATATGTCTAAGATTAACATGTTTTGTCGTCATCCTCACTGATAGTGCACCTGGACCAGTCATTTTGTGTCTTGCCTCTTTTCCTCCAGCCGGTTGAGGCAGATGGCTGCCCAGCTTGATCTCTGTTCTGCTGGAGCTGAACTTTCACCAATTGGCATTTTTAACATACATCTTTAAATGTTGTGCTATGTTTTGTGCAGTGCCATGACAACACATTTGTTGTGAATTGGTGTTATATAAATAATAACAAATTAATTGAATGTCTGTCTTTTAGCAAAATATCTCATGAACCATAGAACTGATTTGAATGAAACTGTCAGGAAATAATTGCTGGATGTACATCTATAACTGATTAGCTTTTGGAGTCAACCCAGTGTTGAGAGTAAGAGACCTGAAGTCGTTTTGGTCAAATCTTAAAAACAATGTATGCAATATCGTCAGATGTCCAGTTCACAGTACAGGTATGTTTTGTATTTGACTCAATACAACATCATCAATTTTTTTCCCATTCAACCTTTATTTAAACAGATAAGTCACATTGAGCCTTGAAGACTCATTTACAAGTGAGATCTGTTGGACAGACAATAAAAGTGGTGAAAAATGACACATAGGGTTTGGAGACAAAAAAAATTCCTAACACATTTTTGACCTCTGTTTGAAGGTCAAAAATGTGGTAATGAAAAAAAGTCTCGCACACAAGCACATAATGACACCGACATTACGCAGAGGTCAGGGAGGACTCAAAGGCGGTTGAGCAGCCAGCTCATAGATCTGTGCACACTCATGGGGGTGGGGGGCTGCCAAGGTCGGCCAGAGGCGAGAGTCCTGAAATGATGACAGAATGTTTATTCAGCTGTGCTCCTCTGAAAAGTCTGTGGAATTCCTCAGTAGCAGGTTTGGGAGGGGGGATGAGAGCATCAGGTTTACAAAACTTCTCAGGCGTGTTGAGATAAGACGGCCTGTCAAGGCCAGTCGGGGAGCCGAATGTCAGATAAACACAATTGTTTTGGGAACAGGCAGAACTTTAATGACATCTACCTTCAGTCTGTGTCGGTTCACTCGCTTCCGAAAATGTCCAAATTAAATGACCAAACAAATGGAACGTGCCTCAGAAATCCCCAAGATGTAATCCATTCAGCCAAAAGTCTGGTTTCTCGAGACATGAACCAAGCCATCATGTAAGGCAGGCAGCCTGACCAGATCCAGATTTGCTGCCGACATCTTCCTTTTATGTTGATAGACCAGGAACCAGCCAATTCCAAAAAGCAGGAACCAGTTATCATAAATCCAATTAAATATGCGTCCTTAAGATCCACAGATGACAGCAGAGATAGACACATCATCAAGTCTTCCAAGTCGATGAGATATCCAGCTGTGTGCATGCCAACAGGGCAAATCGGCTCGCCTACAGCCTGTCTTCTTTTTGAAGAAATGTTATCAGTTGTGTTGAGGGACCAACTGACCAAATTGAAGTCCATAGTTATGATTCAGAAGATTTTGAAGAAGAGAGGCTCTCAGACAGTTTCACAGACAAGACAAAGCAAAAGCAAGAGACGTCCGCCCTTGAGAAGAACAAGTGTTGAATGTTATTGCAATATATTAAAAACTAACTTGAGTTTTATCACTTCTTGTGTTTCTGAACATCAGTTGGCTGTGGCGGCCAGCGTCCTAAATGCGATCGACTCCACAAACAGTAAATATTTGTAGACACACACCTGTTGATTGCTTTATGAAAGTTACAGAACAACCCATCCAGTGCTTCATGAGAGATTTTGTTCAAACAAGAATGCACACATGAAATATGTCTGTCTTTGCGGCACATTTTGTCCATTATAGTGGACATATTGTTCACCTTCATCTTCTATTCCTTTTTTGAGTTACGCTATCAAGCCCTCCTGTACTCTTTAGAGGACATCCTGGGCTTTCCAGGGATATCTCATGTGAAAGGTTTGCATGCTGGAAAGTCCCTTTTTTTCCTAATACAAAATGGCCAGTATACAAGCAACAACATTTTATGGAAAGAGGAGAGGTAAATCAAGTATTTAACATCTTTTGCTATTTTTGTCATGATATTTATAGATATTCTTGTTAATTAACATACTAGTAACAATATTTTGACTGATGAAAACAATTTAATAATTCCTCTTTTGAAATACCAGCCCTTTTATAAATGTCAATTGTAGTGGACACCAGGATCTTTTCAGTGTATTTAATGACTCCGTATTGATGTAGGAGAAAGAAGTGAAGCAGAAAGGATTCTATGCAAGATAGTAGAGGAAGATTCTGATTTGGAACTGTCAGATGAAGAAAAGGATGAGGATGAGAATCAGCCTGTGATAGGGGAAGAGAATGAAGAAGGAGAAAAAGAAGATTCAGGAGAATCTGATGAAGGGACAGACTCAGAACCCGAGAGAGTGCAGGAAAGTTGCCGTACTATGTGGGCCAGGACTAACTTGTACGTTTTCCCAATTTATTTGGGTACGCAGGTTCGGATGGTGCGCAAAGTTCCTGGCTCCAGGTGGGGAGGGGGCTACGGCTGTGGTTTTACCCAGGGACGGATCACCGAAGGCGGGCGGGGTTGGCATCGACGGTCCCTCCGTGTTCCGGAGGGGCGTCGGGAGGAGCCGACTCGCCCCGGTACACGTGGATCAGCCGTAGCCAGGCCTAAGTGCCCCTCCCTGGGTGTAGGACCACTGACTCACCCCGGTACGCACGGTTCCTCTTTATCCAAGCCTAAGTGCCCCCTCCCTGGGTGTAGGACCACAGACTCGCCCCGGTACACGTGGATCAGCTGTAGCCAGGCCTCAGTGCCCCCTCCCTGGGTGTAGGACCACCGACTCGCCCCGGTACATGTGGATCAGCCGTAGCCAGGCCTAAGTGCCCCCTCCCTGGGTGTAGGACCACCGACTCGCCCCGGTACACGTGGATCAGCCGTAGCCAGGCCTCAGTGCCCCCTCCCTGGGTGTAGAACCACCGACTCGCCCCGGTGCAGGTGGATAATCTTTACCCAGGCCTCAGTGCCCCCTCCCTGGGTGTAGGACCACCGACTCGCCCCGTGCGGTTCCTCTTTACCCAGGCCTTAGTGCCTCCTCTCTGGGTGAAGGCTCAGGGAACCCCCAGGGTGCACAAAGTTCCTCTTTACACAGGCCTCAGTGCCCCCTCCCTGGGTATAGGACCACCGACTCCCCCCGGTGCGTGGTTCCTATTTTCCCAGGCCTCAGTGCCCCCTCCCTGCGTGAAGGCTCAGGGAACCCCCGGGGTGTGCGCGGTTCCTCTTTACCCAGGCCTCAGTGCCCCCTCCCTGGGTGCAGGACCACCGACTCCTCTCCCTCGTGGAGCAAATACAGTAATCCACGTGCACCAAGTAATTTTATACATAAACCGTCCTATTGTCCACTACAATGGACATGCTGTGAAATTTAAATAAATAAAAATGTAAAAAAAAAAATAATAATTGTAAGGTGTTCTTTTGGGCCTAAATAGATAGGAAATCAGATATAAAAAGAAAATGGAAGACATTTTTTTCTTCGGTTCTCAGGAGGATATAGGCGTAGACTGATGGAGGACAAATTGACCACATTTCCTCACTCTGCTGCTGTCTTTACTTGCTCTAATATACCTATTTGTATTTGTAATTATTTCTATATTAACATGTTTTTTATATATTTCCTCCAATAGAAGGTTCAACTGGACCTGCCATTCTGTGTTTGTTTGTCTCTCCTTCCTGTTCCTCTCAAACCAGCCGGTCAAAGCAGATGGCCGCTCGTCCTGAGCCTGGCTCTGTTGGAGGTTTCTTCCTGTTAAAAAAATGTTTTTTTTCTTTCCACTGTTGCCATTGTGCTTGCTCAGGATGTTAGACTGTGATGAAGTGAAGATTCAACACAATCTGCTGCTTCCTTGGATAGAGAACTTTTACTAAGTAGCTTTTTTACCGTATGTTTGTGAATGTATATGTTCAGTGCCCTCAGAAGACTTCTCTTGGACTTGGTGCTATAGAAATATACTGAATTGAATAAAATTGCTCCATAATTACACACAACTTTACGCAGCTATTTATAGATGTGTCATTGTCTGCACCTTGTTGAGATGAGGAATCACCACAGGTGAGTTGCTCTGAATTAATCTGCTGATATGGCACCATTTTTTCAGTGAGAATGAAAGTTTACGCTCACACACTTTACGCTCATATAACTGAGCGCTTCTCAGGCCTGTGATCACTGATGCATGTTTACATCTACACAGGACCAAAATATAAAAATCTTTACAGGTTACAGTTGAGTGAGGTTTTTTTGATCGTTTCTGAAGCGTGTTAAATGTTCACTTTTATGAGATTCACTTTCCACGTTTGGATTTAAACCGTAAACGATTAAACCAGGAGGGCCGTCATGTATTCCCCAGTTTGGATGTAACTGTGATCATGCGGACACTGCATGCACGATGCATGCAGCTGAGTTGGGTTGCCAGATAAACAAATGCTTTTTTGTTTTTACCCTGGCCTTATTTTCTGTATACATTTTCACTGAAAACAACAGACCTCATCTTACAACATTCTCATTTAGCACTTATGGTAGTTTGTTTCAAAATTGAAATAATTTTTAATTGACAGTAGAAAAGGTAATAATTTCTTAACTGGCAATCCAGCCTGGCATGGAAACTATAGCTGATTAATGTGAATATTTTCTTTTTTTTGTCTAATCACCCAAATAAACATTGAAAACACTAACGCTTCCAGAGGTCGGCCGTATGTAAACAGTAGGGATGGGGCAGATCCGATCCAGTATCGGTATCGGTATCCGATACCAGCATTATTTAAGTATCGGGTATCGGATCAAACCTGCCGATACTTTTCCGATCCAGTTTCAAAGAGCACTTGTGTTCAATCACATTCTGTGACTGCCCTTCTTAACATTGTCTGAGATAAACCCAATGAAGACACTCTTAAGCCTTACAATAGGGGGTTCCCTATTGTAAGGCTTAAGAGTGTCTTCATTGGGTTTATCTCACACAATGTTAAAATGAATAGTTTGGGTGCAAAAGTTCCATTATACAGAGTCAAATACCTGAACAGTATCGGATCGGGAAAGTATCGGTATCGGTCGATACTGAGTTAATAAGTATCGGTATCGGATCGGAAGTGAGAAATGTGGATCGGTGCATCCCTAGTAAACATGGCCTAAATTACTGACAATGCTAAAGTCAGCTAGTTTAATTGTCATAATTAAATTGAACATGTAATGTTTCTGTAGTTAGTATATTATATTAAATGTTTTATTAGTATGTGACAAATGTAATAACATTTAGTGGCGTTAGGAGTCGTGACTGTAGAAAAAAGATGACTCAAGTCTGAAGGGGTTAAAATGTGTTTCCATCTTTACCTCCATTTCCTCTATAATCTGAAAAAGGGAGGAAAAAAAGATCTTGTAAATGTGAACTGTCAGTGCAGTTCCACCACATGCAAACTAGTAACAAGTATCACATCAGCCCAAACTCGCGATTAAAGAGTTTATGACTGTATAAACTGAAGTTTTTCCACCAAGGTTAACTCTATAATCATTTTTTTCAGCAAGATGGCCTATATGTGTACAACAACCTCACAAAGAGAATGGGCCTTCATATCAACACCAGCAAAACAGAGACTGTGAGCACTGGCACTACAATATATTTTGTCATTGATGATACATTAGCAAACGTCGTTACCATACTTTCCGGACTAAAAGGTGCTACTTTTTTCACATGCTTTGAAACTCGCGGCATATACAATGCTATATATAATTTATGGATTGTTTTGACAGGCTAACAAGATTCATGCTGCCAAAACATTTAGCCTCATCACAAACGGGCGCTCAAATGGCTGCCCAATATACATCTTATTTGCGGGGTGGGTCCTTGTGACTCAATCAGACTATCTGTATAAATAAAGGTTAAAAAAATCTGACCAATGAAATTACCATGTTACCGGCACTGTTCAGGAAAAAAATAATAATAATAACTATATGTATATGTGTGTACGTTACCTGTACATATTGTAGCTTTCTGTAGTTAATTGTGGTTGACTGACGGTCACATGAATCCGAATCAACTTTATTGTAATTGTAGAGTCAAGTACAACGAAATGTTGTTCCATACAGCTGTCTGAAGAATAGATAGGTGTAAATGTACATGGCCTCAGGGAGAGATTTTTTTCTCTTTCAGGTGCTCCTTTCTTCAGGGGTCGCCACAGCAAACTAAGTCGCATGAAGACTTGACAATTATTTTTACGTCGGATTCCCTTACCGATGCAATCACAGACCACCAAGCTACCACAGCCCTCTGTGTGGAACAGAGAGCTGCTATTCTTGGGCACACGGGGGATTCTTGGGCACACGGGGGAGAAAATGATGGGGGTTAAGGGTCTTGCTCAAGGGCCCAGAGTGGGACAAATGACAGTGGAGGCAGGTGTGGATGCTTCACCTTTCCCACCCACATTTTGATGTTATTGGTACCGGGAGTTGAACCGGCGATCTTCCAATCACAGACCCACTTTCTCTAACCTCTGTGCCACCACACCCTGGGATTACCCATGATCCCTCCCAGGGATTTATGTGCATTGTTAATAATTTCTGTTAACTTTTTAGCATTGTTGTTATAGTGATTAGTCTGTTCTTGTTAGCCTAGTTTATGCGTTCATTATGTGTTAGTTTGTGTTAGGCCACTCGATAGAGTAACTATGAGCAAGAGAGGTAGTTGTCCTGAAGATCTGTGGGGTTCACTCTGTCTGTGTGTGTTCAACAGTAAACTAACAGTTGGTAGAGCTGCTTCCTCTCAGCGAGCAGGTCCCTGGTTCAAATCTCTGTCCGGGGGCCTTTCTGGGTGGAGTTTTCATGTGCTCTCTGCATGTGTGGGTTTTCTCCGGGTACTCCGGTTTCCTCCCACAGACCAAAAACATGTATGTTAGACTGATTGGTAACTCTTTTTTTTTTCTTCATTCAACCTTTATTTAGACAGATAAGTCACATTGAGCCTAGAAGACTCATTTACAAGTGAGATCTGCTTAGACAGACAAAAAGTAATGAAATTAGACACATTAGGAAATGGAGGCGAAAAAATTCCTATTAAAATCTTTCTTCTTGCCTGAAAAAAAAAATTCTAATATTAAAAAACACCTCGCACAAATAAGCACATAGTGACGTAGACATTCTGCAGGGGGGGGAGACACCGAGAACGATGAGCAATGTTCATAGAAGCTCTCGAGGGCACTGTAAGAGTTCTGATAAGGATGGAATAATCAACCAGCTCCCTCCGATGAGATCCGTAAACATTCTCGAGGATGTCGGGGAATGGCCAAGGTCAATGCTAATGAGAATCCAAGAGTCCTTAAAGGTGGGGTATGTAACATTGTAATGTAGTCTGTAACTTTTCAAACAATATATTTTTAACATATTTCTTCACTCTGTCACTATCTATTGACAGACTGATGTTAGACAAAGTAATCTCTGAAAAAAACTATAGTCCCCTTGCTTCTCTATCAGCATTTATAAAAACACTGAAAACACAAGAGTGACCCGGACAATGACCAGCCAATAAAAACAGAGTTGTTTGTCACGCCCCAACCCACGCCCCCACCTGTCCCAGCCGCAGCTCGTTCTCATTCAAAGGATTGCAAAGCGATGCAGGACTGTTTTTTATGTGACACAAAATGTATTAAATATCCCTTCTTTATCCCAGAGCTGGACTTTTATTTAGTTTTTTTGCCAAAAGTCAAGTGATCGCTTCATCCTTCACTGACAGGAATGAGGAAATGGATTTGTCACGACTCACGAGCGAATTAAAACATGTCCAACGTTGCTTCGTGAACCTCTGCTGATTTCTTCTGGTTTTTGTGTTGTTGGATGAGTGATTCATGGTTTTATTATATTTTTTAAACAGTTATATTATCATATAAACACAGAACTTCGGAGCGCAGAGACAGGACATGTACTGGGGGCGGAGCATTCCAGACATTCCAGACCAGCGCTGACAGACATGATGAAATCACGAGCGAATTAAATCATGTCCAAACGTTGCTTCGTGAACCTCTGATGATTTCTGCTGGATTTTGTGTTGTAGGACTAGCGCTCCATGGTTTTATTTTATTAGAAGGTTTTATTAACATAAACACAGAATATCGCAGCGGCTCTGAGCAGACAGCAGCAGGGGGCGGAGCAGATCCCAAGTTCAGCAGAGCACGGACTGTGCCATATATGGCTCTGAGGGGAGGGAGCAGAATGCTTTTCTGCGCTGAAAATATTTCTAAGTCCCAGAGTGTTCAAAAATCGCAGACCATACCTTTAAATGATGACATTTTTATTCAGCTGGTTCACTCTGGTTGATGGTGGAAATTCTCCAATGGGTGGGGTTGAGCGTCAGATTACATGTCCTCCAGGCGTATTCAGATAAGGTGGCCTTCAAGGTCAGCAAGGGGAGCCAGATTAAGATAAGCACACAGTTGTTTTGGAGACAGGCAGAACATAATGACATCTACCTTGAGTGTGTGTTTGTCTAAAAACGGTTCCGCAATGTCCAAATTATGTGGCCACACCAATGGAACGTGCCTGAGTAAAAATTCCAGAGATCTTGTCCATTCTGCCCAAGGAAATTTAGTCTGGGTACACAAGCAAGAACCAAGCCATCACAAAGGCAAGCAGTGTGATCGGGTCCCAATTTGCTGCAGACAACTTCCTTAATTATAGATAAAACCAGCAACCAGCTGACTACAAATAGCAGGAACCAGTTATCGTAAATCCAATTTAATATGCATCCTTAAAATCCACAGATGACTGCAGAGAATAGACACATCATCAAGTCTTCAAGTCGATGAGATATCCAGCTGCGTGCATGCCAACAGTGCAAATCGGCTCACCTAAAGTCTGTCTTCTCTTTGAAGAAATGTTATCAAATTGGGTAGAGACCAACTGGCCAAATAAGTCCATAATTATGGTTTGGAAGATATGCAAGAGAGTTTCAGAAATTGTTTCTAGGTGTGAGTGAGAGAGTGAATGGTTGTTTGTCTCATATGTCTCTATATTTTCCTGTGATGGACTAGAGACCTGTCCAGGGTGTCCCCTGCCTCTCACACTTTGATGGTTGGACATGGGTACCAGTGACCCCCGTGACTCAAAAAGGAAAAAGCAGGTAAAAGAAAATGCATGGATGGATGGATAAAACTCCATCTGGTGGTTGATTCTTGATTTACAACAAGAGCCGAACATCTCTCTCAATACTGTATCTGTGTGAGCATGTTACAACGTGGCTTATACACACGCTTGGCTTATACAGGGTATATGTTTTTAAAAAAGTTATTTCCCCCCTAAATTTAGTGTGCACAGCTTATAGTCAGGTGCACTCTATAGTCCTTAAATTACAATGATTTCAGGTATCTTGGTAGTTCACAAAAATTGTTAAATTATGTAATCTGGACAAGTTTATTTATCTGGGTAGTTCTGTTACCAGTGAATTCAAAAAACTTTCAATACAAAAACAACTGGACTTTATTTGTAACAGTTGTTTTTGTATTGAAAGTTTTTTTGAATTTATCATATCATGGATGACTGAGCATCTTCACCAGCATGTTACCAGAGAATGTTTAATGAAAATGGAACTTGCTTCTTTTAGTCATGCAACATCGTGGGCTTTTGGATGATTACAAAAAAGAGTTTTTGACAAAAACAACCTCACCATGTCCACCAAGATCAGAGTTTACAATCAGCGTTTGATACCTTTGTTACTGTATGGAAGTGAATCCTGGATCCTATACCAGCTTGAAAGCAGACAACTATGTACCATCCAACAATGTCACCGTCACCAGATTATGAATAATAAATGGGACAATTTTGTCAGAAATGAAGCTTTTTTTTTGTACGATCAGGTGTCAAAGACCTAAAACTAAGACTGATTGGAAGATGACTGTGCTGGATCAGCCATGTTTGTAGATTGGAGGATGACAGATTTGTACGAGCACTGCTGTATGGTGATCTGACTCAGGGATCTCGACCTGTCGGCTGACCAAAACTGAGGTTAAAATATACTTGGAAAAATAGCTTGCAGAGTTCTCATACTGTCAGTGGAAAACCGTAGTGAAAGATGGACAAAGATGGAGAGAGGTGACACGTAACGTGTTACAGTCATGATGATCTAAAGCAGGGGTGTCAAAGTCAAATACACCGAGGGCCAAAAAAACAAATTTGCTACAAGCCAAGGGCCGGACTGGTTCAATGTTTATTATAAGGAGGTGATATAAGTTTCTTTTCTTCTTTCTGCACTCTTTTCATTCAATGTTTTTTTTTATGAATTTGTTTTATTTTGTCTCTTTTAAATGAATGAATAAATGAATTAAATAAAATATTAAATAAAGCCTCAATAAACGCTTATGATCAATAATTCATGTGAATAATGCAGAATACCATCCTGATTTATGATCAATAATCCAGGTGAATAATGCAGAATAACACCCTGATGCATGCTCAATAATCCAGGTGAATAACACAGAATAACATCCTGATGCATGCTCAATAATCCATGTGAATAACACAGAATAACATCCTGATGCATGCTCAATAATCCAGGTGAATAACACAGAATAACATCCTGATGCATGCTCAATAATCCAGGTGAATAACACAGAATAACATCCTGATGCATGCTCAATAATCCAGGTGAATAACACAGAATAACATCCTGATGCATGCTCAATAATCCAGGTGAATAACACAGAATAACACCCTGATGCATACTCAATAATCCATGTAAATAACAGAATAACATCCTGATGCATGCTCAATAATCCAGGTGAATAACACAGAATAACACCCTGATGCATACTCAATAATCCATGTGAATAACACAGAATAACACCCTGATGCATACTCAATAATCCAGGTAAATAACACAGAATAACACCCTGATGCATGCTCAATAATCCAGGTGAATAACACAGAATAACACCCTGATGCATACTCAATAATCCATGTAAATAACAGAATAACACCCTGATGCATGCTCAATTTTCCAGGTGAATAACACAGAATAACATCCTGATGCATGCTCAATAATCCAGGTGAATAACACAGAATAACACCCTGATGCATACTCAATAATCCATGTAAATAACAGAATAACATCCTGATGCATGCTCAATAATCCAGGTGAATAACACAGAATAACACCCTGATGCATACTCAATAATCCAGGTAAATAACACAGAATAACACCCTGATGCATACTCAATAATCCAGGTAAATAACACAGAATAACACCCTGATGCATACTCAATAATCCAGGTAAATAACACAGAATAACATCCTGATGCATACTCAATAATCCATGTAAATAACAGAATAACATCCTGATGCATACTCAATAATCCAGGTAAATAACACAGAATAACATCCTGATGCATACTCAATAATCCATGTAAATAACAGAATAACATCCTGATGCATACTCAATAATCCAGGTAAATAACACAGAATAACATCCGGATGCATACTCAATAATCCAGGTGAATAATACAGAATAACACCCTGATGCATGCTCAATTTTCCAGGTGAATAACACAGAATAACACCCTGATGCATACTCAATAATCCAGGTAAATAACACAGAATAACATCCGGATTCATGCTCAATAATCCAGGTGAATAACACAGAATAACACCCTGATGCATACTCAATAATCCATGTAAATAACAGAATAACATCCTGATGCATGCTCAATAATCCAGGTGAATAACACAGAATAACACCCTGATGCATACTCAATAATCCATGTGAATAACACAGAATAACACCCTGATGCATACTCAATAATCCAGGTAAATAACACAGAATAACACCCTGATGCATGCTCAATTTTCCAGGTGAATAACACAGAATAACACCCTGATGCATACTCAATAATCCAGGTAAATAACACAGAATAACATCCGGATTCATGCTCAATAATCCAGGTGAATAACACAGAATAACACCCTGATGCATACTCAATAATCCATGTAAATAACAGAATAACACCCTGATGCATGCTCAATTTTCCAGGTGAATAACACAGAATAACATCCTGATGCATGCTCAATAATCCAGGTGAATAACACAGAATAACACCCTGATGCATACTCAATAATCCAGGTAAATAACACAGAATAACATCCGGATGCATGCTCAATAATCCAGGTGAATAATACAGAATAACACCCTGATGCATGCTCAATTTTCCAGGTGAATAACACAGAATAACACCCTGATGCATACTCAATAATCCAGGTAAATAACACAGAATAACATCCGGATTCATGCTCAATAATCCAGGTGAATAACACAGAATAACACCCTGATGCATACTCAATAATCCAGGTAAATAACACAGAATAACATCCGGATTCATGCACAATAATCCAGGTGAATAACACAGAATAACACCCTTATGCATATTCAATAATCCAGGTGAATAACACAGAATAACACCCTGATGCATACTCAATAATCCAGGTAAATAACACAGAATAACATCCTGATGCATGCTCTATTTTCCAGGTGAATAACACAGAATAACATCCTGATGCATGCTCAATAATCCAGGTGAATAACACAAAATGACACCCTGATGCATACTCAATAATCCAGGTAAATAACACAGAATAACATCCTGATGCATGCACAGAACACTTACTCTTTGCACCACTCCCCTCGGGACGGAGGTTGAGGAGCATCAAATGTAGAACCACTAGACTGAGGAACAGCTTCTACCCTGAGGCTGTCAGACTCATGAATAAATAAATAATAAGAATAAACACTGCAAAATGTCACATCATGTTGATGCTGATCTGTTTCTTGTTGCTGCGTTCATCTGTGACCATCTGCTCATAATGACTCATGTTCGTGCTGCTGTTTATAATGATGTTTTTCTACTACATTAGGGCTTAGTGTATTACTAGCTGATGTCTCTCTTAGTTAATCCTAGATGTTATTATTGTTTTTCTCTTGCATTTGTTGTTGGATGTAACTGGGACCCTGTGTACATAATCTCGTTTTCAACACATGTACTACATGCGGTGCAAATGACAATAAATTCTCTCTGACTCTCTGACTCTGACTCTGAATAATCCAGGTGAATAACACAGAATAACACCCTGATGCATACTCAATAATCCAGGTAAATAACACAGAATAACATCCGGATGCATGCTCAATAATCCAGGTGAATAACAGAATAACATCCGGATGCATGCTCAATAATCCAGGTGAATAACACAGAATAACACCCTGGTGCATGCTCATTTTTCCAGGTGAATAACACAACATCTGGATGCATATTCAATAATCCAGGTAAATAACACAGAATAACATCCGGATGCATACTCAATAATCCAGGTAAATAACACAGAATAACACCCTGATGCATGCTCAATTTTCCAGGTGAATAACACAGAATAACATCCTGATTTATGATCAATAATCCAGGTGAATAACACAGAATAACATCCTGATGCATGCTCAATAATCCAGGTGAATAACACAGAATAACATCCTGATGCATGCTCAATAATCCAGGTGAATAACACAGAATAACATCCTGATGCATGCTCAATAATCCATGTGAATAACACAGAATAACATCCTGATGCATGCTCAATAATCCAGGTGAATAACACAGAATAACATCCTGATGCATGCTCAATAATCCATGTGAATAACACAGAATAACATCCTGATGCATGCTCAATAATCCATGTGAATAACACAGAATAACATCCTGATGCATGCTCAATAATCCAGGTGAATAACACAGAATAACATCCTGATGCATGCTCAATAATCCAGGTGAATAACACAGAATAACATCCTGATGCATGCTCAATAATCCAGGTGAATAACACAGAATAACATCCTGATGCATGCTCAATAATCCAGGTGAATAACAGAATAACATCCGGATGCATGCTCAATAATCCAGGTGAATAACACAGAATAACACCCTGGTGCATGCTCAATTTTCCAGGTGAATAACACAACATCTGGATGCATATTCAATAATCCAGGTAAATAACACAGAATAACATCCTGATTTATGATCAATAATCCAGGTGAATAACACAGAATATCATCCTGATGCATGCTCAATAATCCAGGTGAATAACACAGAATAACATCCTGATGCATGCTCAATAATCCAGGTGAATAACACAGAATAACATCCGGATGCATGCTCAATAATCCAGGTGAATAACAGAATAACATCCGGATGCATGCTCAATAATCCAGGTGAATAACACAGAATAACACCCTGGTGCATGCTCAATTTTCCAGGTGAATAACACAACATCTGGATGCATATTCAATAATCCAGGTAAATAACACAGAATAACATCCTGATTTATGATCAATAATCCAGGTGAATAACACAGAATATCATCCTGATGCATGCTCAATAATCCAGGTGAATAACACAGAATAACATCCTGATGCATGCTCAATAATCCAGGTGAATAACACAGAATAACATCCTGATGCATGCTCAATAATCCAGGTGAATAACACAGAATAACATCCTGATGCATGCTCAATAATCCAGGTGAATAACACAGAATAACACCCTGATGCATACTCAATAATCCAGGTGAATAACACAGAATAACATCCTGATTTATGATCAATAATCCAGGTGAATAACGCAGAATAATAAACACTTCTTTCATAACTTCTCCATCACTGAAAGACTTCTTATGTTGAGCCAGGATGTGGCTAACATGAGGCGATCGTAGCAGTTTTACCTTTCGTGCTGGGCCGAGTGAAGATCGATTGCTGTGCTGCAAGCTTGTGTTTTAGCTCCCACACTTTCTGAGTCCGTAAAGAACTTTTAGGAGGGAAATCTGTCTCACTGTTTGTGCATCGTCTTGAAATGCCGCTTCAAGTTACACTTTTTGGGCAAGGCAATGCTCGAATTACAGATGAGGCAAATAGACTTCAAATTAGAATAAACAAAAAAATACTCCTCCTCCCACTCTGTGTGAAAATAATAAGTTTTCGTTTGCTTGTTCGCTAGTTTTCCATCCATGTTTTCTGCGTACTGACATTCACTCCACAGCGCTCTCATGACTTTAGGTTCAGTTGTGTCACCGCACCCAAAACTCGCGAGACTATGTCTGTGAGAATACAAGATGGGGAGGGCTGAGGAAAGCTTTGCTGCGCATTGGAATATCGTCACTCCTCCCACCCCCCACCTCCACCACTTCTGCCGGAGTTAGAATGAAGCTTAGCAGCAGATATTTCACTTTGTTAACAGCTGACAGCCTGCTGCCGGTGTTCTGTGGCTTGCGGGCCGGCTCTAATAGTTATTAAATATCATCCAGGGGGCCATAAATAATTGCTTCGCGGGCCGGATTTGGCCCGCGGGCCGCCACTCTCACATATGTGATCTAAAGGATAAAACTTTATGAGAAAAGGAAGACTAGAGGAAACAGGCTGTGCAATAACCATCAGCGGTTCACAAGACTCACATAAACTGTATAAAATATATTGGCCAATGTGAAGCCTATAATGGGATTGATTGCAGACTGTGAAACATGTTTGGCAGAAATGTGACTCCACGGTAATAAAGGCTGGGTGGAACAGTTTAGAACGTGACATCTGGATGGACAGATGGTCAGACGGAAACTGTATGTCAGTTTTAGCTCTTTCAGATATTTTACACAGCATAGCTCGCCAACTGCTTTTCAAAGTGACAGTAAAGAACTCCTATGCCTGTATTAAAAATTCTCCATGGGAGCATGTGTTGGTAGTTGTGAAGCAGCAGCCAGGTGTAGGCACAGTATAATACATGTATGTGCTCAGTAGAACACACTTCCATTCATGTGTGAGGACAGATGTTTTTCTTGTGAATCAGAAGCATTCTGTGGACAACAAACACCGCAGGCTGCTGGAGTAGATAACACATTTACATGGAGCCCAGACAGCATTTAAACAAGTTGTAGTGACGGCACAGGAAACAAGAAAAGTCAAACAACTTCAGGTTAATGATGAAATTGGTAAAAGTAGGACATGAAAACATTTTTCATTGATCTGCTTGAAACGCTGCAGGTATTTTTTCATTCAAACTTTATTTAAAGAGGTTAATCCCATTGAGCCTTGAGGACTCTTTTACAAGAGAGACCTGATTTCAACCAAGAGTGATGACAACAGTGGACAACAATAACAATCATAAAAGCGGTATATATTTTATTATTATTATTATTTTTTTACAAATTACAAGATGGCAAAAAAAGTAGCAAAAAACAGCTATTATTCATGCACTAAAGAACAACACACAGGACATTAACTTGTCATCAGTGAACTGACTAGTGAACATGTCAACACAAATGTGAGCTCTAACAGTGGACTTCATTAAGACGTAGAACAACAAAGTGGGGTGCACAGTATTCACCCTCTTTAGTATTATTTTAATGGATTAAAGCATGCAATTTAAATTAATTTTGATCAGAAGTAATGGACCGTCGCAAAAAAATAAAATAAAATAAAAATAAAATCCTGATTTTTCAAATTAAATGAAGGAGAAAGCATTTTAAAATATTAAAGGTGGGGTGTGCAGTTTCTTGAACACTCTGGGACTTAGAAATATTTTCAGCGCAGAAAAGCATTCTGCTCCCTCCCCTCAGAGCTATATATGGCTCAGAGGGGGAGCCGCAGTCCGTTCTCTGTTGAACTTGGGATCCGCCCCCTGCTGTGTGTCTGCTGGAGCGCTGCAAAGTTCTGTGATTATATGTTATAAAAACCTTTTAAAAATATTATAAAACCATGGAGCACTTGTCCAACAACAGAAAATCCAGCAGAAAACAGCAGAGGTTCACGAAGCAACGTTTGGACATGATTAATTCGCTCGTGATTTCCTCTTTCTGTCAGCGCAGCTCTGGAATGTCTGGAATGGAATGCTCCGCCTCCTCTACATGTCCGCTCGGAGCGCTGCAAAGTTCTGTGATTATATGATAATAAAACCTTTTAAAAATATTATAAAACCATGGAGCAGTTGTCCAACAACAGAAAATCCAGCAGAAATCAGCAGAGGTTCACGAAGCAACGTTTGGACATGATTAATTCGCTCGTGACTTCCTCATGTCTGTCAGCGTTCCTCATTCCTGTGAGTGGAGGATGAAGCGATCACTTGACTTTTTGCAAAAAAACAAAATAAAAGTCCAGCTCTGTGATGAAGAAGGGATATTTAATAAATTTGTGTCACATACAAAACAGTCCTGCATCGCTTTGCAATCCTTTGAATGAGAACGAGCCGCAACGCTGAGGCTGTGAGTGACAGGCGGGGGCGTGGGTTGGGGAGTGACAAACAACTCTGTTTTGATTGGCTGGTCATTGTCCTGGTCACTCTGTGTTTTCAGTGTTTTTATAAATGCTGATAGAGAAGCAAGGGAACTATAGTTTTTTTCAGAGATTACTTGGTCTAACATCAGTTTGTCAGTAGATAGTGACAGAGTGAAGAAATATGTTAAAAATATATTGTTTGAAAAGTTACAGACTACATTACAATCTTACATACCCCAGCTTTAATTGAAAATACAAATAAATAAATAAAATAAACAAGCCTCACACCAATGTCCCCCATCTCTCAGGAATTTTAATTTTCAAGAATAGTGTTTTTACGTCAATTTATAACAGCTTATTACTAAAATAAATAAAATAAAATACAGTGGTGCTTGAACATTTGTGAATTCTTTAGAATTTTCTATATGCATACCGGTAAATATGACCTAAAACAGGGTTATTCAACTGGCGGCCCACGAGCCAGTGACTTCAATCTGGCCCACTTCATAAAAAATAAAAATAAAAAATAAAAATATATATATACAGTATATTTGTTCTGAGTTTGGGTTTTGGGTTCTGTTAATTGCATTTATGATTCAGCACAATAAAATAAACAAATTAAAAACGTAACAGATCATTGTAAACTTTGGTTTACAGTCAAGAAAGTTCATTCTCAATAGTCCAGGTATCAAATCCGATCATTCTCAATCAGTTCATCTGGACAGTTTATTTTTAGTAGAAATGTTTCACCCTCACTCCAGAGGGCTTCTTCAGTATGACGAAGCCCTCTGGAGTGAGGGTGAAACATTTCTACTAAAAATAAACTGTCCAGATGAACTGATTGAGAATGATCGGATTTGATACCTGGACTATTGAGAATGAACTTTCTTGTCTTGAACCACTTTGGACATGGCTGCCTGCCTGGGAGGAGTCGACGAGGGACAGGACAGCCTCCAGAAACCATCTTGGCTACAGCAAACTGGTTGGTCCACTTAAGTTGTTTACTTGGTGGGATAACATCAGTGTGCTGGGACTACTCTGACTGACGAAGCCCTCTGGAGTGAGGGTGAAACGTTTCTACTAAAAAGAAACTGTCCAGATGAACTGATTGAGAATTATCGGATTTGGTTTACAGTATTTACATGATGATTTTAATTGCTGGATGTCTGGCCCCCGAGCTAGCCTACTGGCTTTCAGAAACTGTGGCCCCCTGAGCAGTTTTGTTGAATAGCCCTGACCTAAAACATCCTCAGATTTTCACACAAGTCCTAAAAGTAGATACAGAGAACCCAGTAAAACAAATGAGACAGAAATATACTTGTTCATTTATTTATTGAGGAAATTGATCCAATATTACATATTTGTGAGTGGCAGAAGTATGTGACCCTCTAGGACAGGGGTCACCAACGCGGTGCCAGCGGGCACCTGGTCGCCCCCAGGGACCACATGAGGTGCCCATGGGGCATGTTCTAAAAATAGCACTCATCAAGGCGCACCATGTAAAAATTGTCATTAATTATATTTTTTAATGTAAGAAATAACATTTGCAACGATGTATATTTGAAATGAAAATTATTAATAATTTTTTTTTAAATAAATAGTTTTATGTATACAGTTTGAGTTTAGCAATCTTGTATGGGTCAAAGTTCAGAATCAGACCACTCCCACCTCCTCAGCGGTGCAACTGCAAGCTAGTGTTACCTCCCAGAGGGGGAAATGGCAGAAAAACTTAAGAAAACACATTTGCACAGTGACTGGGAGGAAAAGGTATTTCACTGTGTTGAAAGACAAGTGTGTCTGTGTCTCAGTAGTGGCTGTGATGACAGTAAAACACAACGTGGAGCGACACTTCACCAGCTAACACGCTAGCTTCAGTGCTAACTAGCCCCCTGGTGTCTCAACAGGCAGAAGAATGTCACCACAGCTTTGAGCAGGCAGATGTTTCTCATGACATTTTCAGGTGTGGAGCTCTTGAAAGAAGCAATGATGAAATATGTGAAAAATAATTTATTTAAAAACAGTAAAAGATACAATGTAGTACTCCTACTACAAGTAAAAGATACAATGATTACAGGTAGTTAAAACGATTTTATAAGTACCAATGTAATGACGCCAACACTGCAGACGGAGTCCAGCCAAACGGGGTTTATTCAGAAACAGGGACGAGCTGCTATTACCGAGGCTGCAGCTCACACCTCAAAAGAAAACGCGGTACACACGCGAGCGAACACACTGCTAGCTGCCTGCTAACAACAACACACTCCCGGGCTCTTCTTCTTCGTCTCGATTTTATAAGTACAGCACTTTGTTGCAGCTGTGGTTGTTTTAAAGGGCTTTATAGATAAAGTATTATTATTAAAAATGCTGAGGATCAATACTAATGTCACATGATTCATTTAAAAATGTCACTTTGTTTATTATATTACATTAGGCCTACTGATATTTTGTATCTGCAAGAGCTGAGTTATTCTGAAATGTTACAAATGTGTTCATTCCTACAAAACAGTTAATAAAATATTTATAAAATACACAGAATTTCAAATGTTACAGATTGAGTTTAACATAAAATAAATAGTGTTTTATGTACATCAGTTAATAAGTCTCCCCGTATGCCCCCTTGTTTAGGACTGGAGCCAATCTCAGCTGCTTTTGTGTGAAGGCAGGTGACACCCAGGACAGGTATCCATTCCATCACAGAGACAGACAAAGAGCCAAACAACCATTCTCAGTCCCAGCTAAGAACAATTCACACTGACACGTACCAGACCTACACACAGGTCTGGAGGTCCATGTAGCTCATTGACAGCGACTCTGTACTACAGGACTGTTTCGCATGCATAGACTGGCAGATCTTCAGAGAGGCTGCTGTAAATGAGGGAGAGTGTGCTGAAGATGTCACCACCAACAGGACTGTGCTACTCGAACCAGAACCCTTGGCTGAACGCAGAGGTCCATACCCTGCTGAAAGCCAGGGCTACTGCCTTCAGGTCTGGTGGCTCACAGGAACTGGGGAGAACAAGGAAGGGGATGGCTGCTGGTATAAAGAGGGCCATAGCAACTTACGCATGGAAGATCCATTAACATTTATTCTCACAGGACCCACAGAGCATGTGGAAGGACATTAATGCCCCTTTTCCACTCGCTCGGCCCAGAGCGGCTCAGTCTGGTCCGGTCTGGTTCAGTTCGGATCGGCTCACATGTAGGTTTGTCTCCATTCACTACTGCAGCCCTTCTGTGGGCGGGGTGTAGAATCTCACTCGTCCTACCACGTGGTGGCGGTAGTGTTACCTCAAGCTATTTACTAGCCACCACTAAACGTTAGAAGAAGAACACCCTGCAGGACCTTGTCTCACCACCTGTTGGCGGTAATGTCCCTTGAGCTATTTAATGCTCTAATCTTACTTTATTGCCTTTTCAGCTTGTTTTAAACCCATGTGTTTTCCATTTTGTTTCTTTATAATAAAGATTATTCTCATATATGCACAAGGTTCCTGTTAACATTGCTTAACACATCGATCGCACTGCCCTGTAATCAGTTAAACTATTTTTACAGTAAGGTACAGATTAGGAATTAATTAGGTTTCAATTGGCCCTGTAATATTAAAGGTTAGTATTTCATTAAATTTAAACGGTAATATTTTGTCAGGGATAATTCAAAGTCAAATGCAAATGGATAATTTGGTTTAAACTGTCCCTTAAACATTAAAAGCGTGTTTCTTTAAACGTAAAAACAAAGTATTAATAATTAAATGTTTGTTGATCAGGAAACTCGTTTGGGCATCCAAGAACAGCTTCATCGGGGTTGATGTTGACGTCTGTGCATCCTTGGAAAAGCTGCTGCACCCACGACCCGACATCAGGAAGGATGGATGGATGGATGGGTTCATGTTGACGTTTGTGCATCCTGGCAAAAGCTGCTGCACTACCCATGACACGACATCAGGAAGGATGGATGGATGGATGGATGGATGGAGGGCTGTTCAAATCTAATAATCTTTTTCTTATGATTCTTTAAAGGTCAAATGCAAATGGAAAATATTCTTAACTTCCAGTATGTTTTTAAACAAACACTATACTGTACACACTTAACATTGTAAAATATGTTTAGGAAATTATTGTTCAATGACACCACTTAAGAAAAAAAATGTTTATTATGAAAACTAAGAAGTGAAAAAAGCACAAAAATAAATACTGCATCCACCTAAATGATTTTTTTCCCGTTGTCTCATGGGCTTCCTCCAGAAGACACAAGTTGATAAATTCTGGTGTTGACTTCTTCCTCTTAACTGTAAAAAAAGAAAAACATGGTTACCGGTAATTCAGTCTAGAAACGATTTTATATGTAGATATATTTTATAAGATATATATAAGATATATATACATATATCAAATATCTCAGAAACCACAAAGCAGATATTTTTCAAACTAACAAAGTGTAATCACAAGGTGTTCATGTACACACTGTAAGCTGTTGGAGTTATTTGAATTAAAATTCGAATTTTTTATAGACATAAGTGTGTCGACCTAGCTTATATTTTTTGTACTAGTATTTAACACATATCTTATATCTCAGAAACCACAAAGCAGATATTTTTTTCAAACTAACAAAATGTAATCACAAGGTGTTCATGTACACACTGTAAGCTATTGGAGTTATTTGAACTAAAATTCGATTTTTTAATAATTTATTTTCGTAGCACATGTGACAGGTTTGGAAGTAGTCAAAACAAATCAATTTAAATCCAGCAGATTTGACCACAACGTGACATTATTAAGGAATTGTTCACCTGAGGAACCCTCGTGGTATAAAGCCAGCTATGAAATATATTTTTTAAGCTTTTATTTAGCTACATTTAAAAGAAAGAACGCCGATCGACCCCACCCGCGCGTGCATGTGACGTGCACGTGTCGACCTACTTTGTTAAATCCAGCTGATTTGACCACAACGTGAAATTATTAAGGACCTGTTCAGCTCAAGCACCCTCTTGATATAACGTCAGCTATGAAATATATTTTTTAAAGCGTTTATTTAATACATTATATAGAAATAAAGCCGACGCACGTGCGTGCGCATGCACGTGGCAAAACTACTTTTTTTAAATCCTACCGTTTTGACCACAACGTGAATTTATTAAGGAATAGTTCAGCTTAAGACACATCTTTGCTATAATTTTAAATACAAATAATTGTTTTTACCATGTTAATCTTGTAAAGTCCTTCGGTGTTTGCTCCCTCGCGGCAGCCACTTCCTCAAACTCAGTCCAGCCTCCTCCCCACGGTTCGGGTCCAGCCGGCCTCAGCCCTGCTCTGAGATGAGTCCGGAATCTTGGCGTGGCACATCTGTGAGGTGGAAATGCTGTACAACGCGCGTTTGGCACGCAAATATGACGTCACAACCAACCCGCGCCACCAAGTGGAAAAGGGGCATTTGTGCATAACAGACTATAAAGGCAGGGGCACACAATGCCCTAGGGACCCATCACTGCCTGATGCTCTTAACAGGTTCTATGCCCGCTTTGAATACCTAAATAGACCACCTAGTACCAGACTCACCTCATCACCAGAAGAGGAGTTCATCAGTGTGACCTCAGCAGATGTAAGGAGGACCTTCAAGAGGATTAATCCTCACAAAGCCACTGTCCCAGACAACATCCTGGGGAAGGTGCTAAGAGACTGCTGATCAGCTCTGCAAAGTCTGGCTGATATTTTTAACTCCACCCTCACCCTGGTAACTATTCCCACCTGCCTGAAGACCACCACCATCCAGTTCCTAAGAGCTCTGCAGTGACTCGTATGAATGACTATGACCAGTAGCTCACTATCGCTAAATGCTTTGAAAGACTGGTCATGGCTCACATCAAAGCTACCATCAACATCAGAGAGGACCTACACTAGTATGCATACCACAAGAATCAATCAACAAAGGATGGCATCTTCTCTGTGGTCCACACAGCTCTCACCCAACTGGAGCAGAAATACTCCTACAGCCATATGCTCCTTGTGGACTTCACATCTGCCATCAACACCATGATTCCCCAGACCCTGATAGACAAACTGAAAGTTATGCACCATAACTCATGTTCCCTGAAGGATGGGAATGAGGTGCAACATACTTGCTATGGGAATTGCACCCCCGCGCGATTACCTGAAGGAATATACTCACGCCTTTACGGCTAGGGCGTCACCGCCGCGCCAGAGGCCCCGCCCTCTGGGTACTTAAGCAGCTGACACCCCTCCATCTTTCTCCAAAATTGCACTTCACCGAGCTTTCAGCATTGAAAAGGGCCAGATATGTTGCACCTCCTTCCCTTCCTTCAGGGAGCATGAGTTATTGTGCATAACTTTCAGTTCCCTTTCAGTCTGGTCTCTCGGTGCAACATACTTGCTATGGGAATGTAATCCATTCACGCCCTTGAAATGCTTGGTAAAATGCATGCTAGAGTGAACATCTGCCCTTGACCAGCAGGCATCTCAAGGCTACTTTCTACTGTGTTAGAAAGCACAGCCTGAGTGACATCACACGCAGTAACATCCAAACTTTAATGCTTTGCAAAAGTGTTTAATGAGCTCCAGTTCGCCGCAGCGCAGATGTCAGCAACTGGTACACCCTTGAATAATGACCAGGAAGTGGCCAAGCCCCGAGTGGATTGAGCGTGCACTCCAGAGGGCACCTGTTGACCTTTGCTACTGTACGCCCTTTTAATGGCCTCAATCACCCAATGTGAGAGGTGCTGTTTTGATAGGGCCTTCCTGGTAGACGAATAGTTGGTTTGTTCTTCTCAATTCGGCTGTTCTTTGCATGTAAGTGTGCAAAGCTCTCACGGGGCAGAGGGCCTTCAGCCTTTCCTGTTCCTGAGTGAGGACAGGAGCAGGTGGAAAAGAGGAGAGATCAAAGTCCAGACTCCTGTGGTTCAAAGTCAAGACCTTGGGAGTGTATGCGGGATTAGCCCTTAGTGTGACCTTTGACCTGTCAGGGACGAATCTGGTACACATTGGATGTACAGACAATGCATGGAGGTCACCCACGCGTTTTGCCGAGCACAATGCCAGGAGTAGAGCGGTTTTATAAGATAATAAATCTATCTTAACCTCGCTCAGTGGCTCGAATGGGAGGTCACAGAGAGCCCCTAGGACCAGGCCAAGATCCCAATCAGGGGTCAGGGTCCTGCTGGGTGGTGTAGTCCGAAGCACCCCCTTCATAAATGTTATTATGATTGGATGTGCTCCAGGTGTCCTGTGTCCCCAGCCTTCGTGACAGGCTGAAATAGCTGATAGGAAAAATGAAATCGTTGAATAAGAATGACCTTTTTCCAGTAAGTCCTGAAGGAAAGTCAGGAGCTGAGCCAAGTCGCATGCATAAGAAATAATATTTCTTTCTGAGCACCAGGCTTCAAAAATACGCCACTTCTGTGCGTATAGAGACTGTGTTGACACAGCACGGGCATTTTGTATGGTTATTACCACATTTTCAGGTAGGCCTGACGCCATCAACTTGTTCTTTTCAGTTAACAAGCTGAGACTTTTGACAGTTCCTGGCCTAAGTGGCTGGACTGCCCCTTCTGGTGACACAGAGGCTGTGAACCCCTGGGGATCAACCAGGTTGGGAAGAAGGTCTCCTTGCCGGTGTGCCCCAGGTTGCTCTGCTCAGGGGTAATTGAGAGCAGATGTAACCTGTCATCCTTATTAGATAGGATTGGAACAGAAAGTCTATTTTCCCCCTCCAAGTTTGGGATCATGGGACTAAGAGACTGCAAGTTTTGTAAACGAGCAGATCTCCTGACTCCAATCCGTTTTCTGGAGTAGTCCAGTTTACTGGTCCGTGGCTTTAATGGAGCATCGGTACCAGGTAAACTGACCTGGGTCTGTGTTTCACCCGTGGAGAGAATTTTGCTTGAAAGTAGATCTGGATCAGCACATAAAGGGAGGTCACGTGCTGTCCGACTACTGCTTGGACATTGCGTTCCCTCATTAATAACAAAGGGGCAGCTGTAACGTGAGAATGTAGGGATGTTCCTTTTTGTTTGGCAGACTTCAGATTATTTGGTGATAAAGAGCCCAGTCCCCTTCAAAAAACAGGAAGAGAGATCTGATTCAACTCTGATTTGTTTTCATCCACAGCAGCCTGAACACAATCGCTGCTGTGAAGGTGTGAAGCTTGTGGCTGCCTGAGGGCATCTGATGTAGCCCCCCCCGTCGTTAGATTCTGTCGGCATGCCTCCCTGAGGTGCGGACATGTCACGTGTTCATCTGGTTAGTGTATTGGCTGCCCCATCGTTCACAATGGAGCGAGGGCTTGAGCATTTGACCCTCCTCACCTGTCTCTGTGAGGGGTGTGGGGGATGCTTGCAGACACCTATGTATCTGCTTACTACAGATGAATCAGAGACACCCTGTTGGGGTTTATTGATTAGGCTAATACCCCGTGGGCCGTGAGGGGAGGGGGAATTACCCCCTCCCTTTATGACGGCTGGCAAGCCAGAGGGACCTGTTTTGCTGAAGTTATTTGTGTGTTGTTGTTTTTTTGTTGTTGTTTTTTAGAGTCAATAAAACAGAGAGGAACTTTTTCATGAGCTTTATTCGTGCTTATGTGCAATGACGTACATGATTCTATGTCACTCACAACAGAGAGAGCATGTTCTGTGCATGCGGTAGATAAACCAGCTTTTTGTACCGTGTTACAAGTAATGTCTGGAAATGAAGGGATCATTCCTAGTACCACGTGGGAGGGTGATCGTGTAATGTGGGAACGTGGACCTGGTTCATCAGGCACGTTTTTGTCTGGTGTCCCGGTTTGCCGAGGAGGCCCTGTGTTTGGCCGCCTGACGGGGAACAAACCCGTTTTTGCTCCATGCGTGCTCGGTACTAGGTTGGCCCGACGGAGGTCTCTGCCGGGGCTCTTCCTCGTATGCTGGCCGCTTCTGCGGTGGGGCACGCATTGCCAAGTGGTGTCGAGACTGCGCAGGTCTGCTTCCAGCACACTCCCTTTGGAGGTGAAGCTTCTCCGGGGAATGCCCACCCGGAGAGCTTCCGCCTGCCTGCGTCTTTGGTCCAGCTTGGTCTGAATTCGCTCCAAAGCTTTACCAAATAATCCCGTCGGCTCTATCAGGTGGTGGAGAAAAGGCACCTTTTGTCCCACAGGGAGATCCGTTAAAGTCATCCACAGGTGGCAAATCGCGATGATCACTTCCAACATGCCCCTGCTTGTGTAACAGCAACTGTCCCCATCATACGGAGCACAAAGTCTGTTGCTCTGCAGGCTTTGTCCAGCAAGTCGGCGGCTGCCTGCCTATCCGTTGTTACCTGGAGCTGTTGTAGTTTTTCAGCCAGGTAAGCCTGCATTAATGCGGACACGTTCATGGCGCGCGCTGCGAGTCCCTGAGCCCAGTAGCATTTCTCGAGTAGAGACGCTGAAGCTCGACAAGCCTTGCTGGGAAGAGTTGTTTTTTTTCCAGATGACTTAGGAGCCAGGTGAGACGCTAGTGTATCCTCAATCTGAGGCACGTTAGCTATTCCCACCTCATCCATCCCGTCTACGTCGAGGAACTGTGGGAGGGGAAGGAGCATGGGGACTCTTGGTTGAGTCCAGGTGCGAGTTAGTTCTCTGAGAAAGTCCGGGAACACGGGCATCCTTTGCCTCGTGGTGGCCTGCTGCTTCGAGTAAAAATAGTTTCCTACCAGCCTCGTGACCTGTTGGCGAGGCGGAGGCTCGGGCCATGGGATGTGCAGCGCGTCCGTTGCTCTGTGGCACAAGTCGAACAGAGCAGGGATGGAAAAGTCGGTTTCTGGGAGCACAGGTACCGGGGTCTGGGAGAGATCTTCACCCTGATCCTCCAGTTCCACATCCGCTTCCTCCGTTGAAAATTCGCCCGAGGCTGAAATCGAGATCTCGTCCTCGTTCATCATGCCTCGGGTGTCGAACTCGGCTGTTAGGTCCACCATAGGAGCCAGTACGTCAGGGCTGTCGCCCCATTCGACTTGTGTGCTGTCATGTAGAGCCATGTTCTCTAGCTCCGGAGTGGGAGTGAGGGGCTCCGTGGTGTCCGCGTCCGCTTGTGTGGCTGAAGTGCCCATGGCTTTGGCGACAAGGTCAACCCGATGCCGCAACATTGCATCCAGCATGAGGTTGCAATGTGGGAAAAAGTCGGGGGCATCCAGTGCTGTTTTTGCGTGAAGCATTCCCAGGCAGACTGGACAGGTCTCGTGGGTGTCCGTTGCTGCGAGGGAGAAACCGCATCCACTGGGACAGGCGCACGAAGTTGGGCTCGCCGTCCAGCTGGTTTTCCTTGGAAGTCTCACCTTTCGCTTTCCTTTCTCCGGAGGCCTGTCCGAGATAAGGCGAGCGAGTCCTTCCAGAATCGTTTTTCTTTTTCCTTGAATTGTCTCCTCCGTTACGTCGCTTTTGCTGGCTAGCTCGCTAGGAGTTAGCGAAATAGCCTTTTCTTGTGGCGTAGTTAGCACCGTCGAGCAAAGCAACCTGTAGAGAGAGGAGAAGAAAATACTTCGGGGTTAAGAGAAATGTGCCGGACTAGCTTACGCTAGTCCAGCAATACGCAGGAATAATTCTCTGTGCGCTCTGTGCAAGGAGCAAGCTCACCTCAAGTTGAGCGATGAAGCAACAGAGAATTCCCGCGAAGAGGTTGTTCAGGTTTTGCTAGGTGAAGGGCAAAAAAGAGAAAGATGGATGGGCGTCAGCCGCTTAAGTACACAGAGGGCGGGGCCTCTGGCGCGGCGGTGACGCCCTAGCCGTAAAGGCGTGAGTATATTCCTTCAGGTAATCGCACGGGGGCGCAATTCCCATAGCAAGTATGTTGCACCAAGAGACCAGACTGAAAGGGAACTGCTCACATTAGGACTAATCGTTTCCCAGTGCAACTGGGTCATGGGTTTTTTAACTGAGACTGCAGTCGGTGAGGATCCACATCTTGCCCTCCTCCACCATAACTCTCAGCACTGGTCCCGCAGGCCAGGTGTTGAG